>JABWIB010002663.1:44699-56312 GCA_016617825.1 Platyplectrum ornatum | reverse complement strand
AGCGGGTGGAGAGTGTTAACTTACGTATCAATTTTACAGAGATGATTATCATCCCAAAGCATTTTGTGCATTATTTCTGAGAAAGCAATCTATTTTCATGCATTGAAAATGTAATAAAAAGAATCCAAAATATTACAGTAAATGCAGGGCTTGAAGTGGGGGTGTATACGGGGGTATGCCATACCGGCACTTCTCCTACTGATGGAATTGAAAAACCTCAAATCCCCATTGACTTCTATTATATTCTGTGTTTCCATACAGCCACTTCTTAATGTCCATACCCCCACTTCTAAATTTTCACTTCGACCACTGAGTAAATATATATCTATATACTATGTACACATTACTGATCATGAAACTAAGTGTTTTAACTAAATGTTTTACAGATCTATATTGTAGACAATGGTGCATTTTTCACTAAAGTGTTCCATAAGTTTTAGCAGAGTGTACATTGGTTATCAAGCATTTTACCCATATTCGTGTAAAGGATTATAAAGTATTTTTTTATATTTTATATAGTTCTATAATTGCTTTATATTTACAGATCTATAGGAAATACAGTTTTTCAGTTATGTGGAGAAGACTGATAAGTTTCTATAGCTACAAACTTATGGAAGATATATGTGCAGCGTGTCCGTTCCTGCATATTTTGTAAATCTTTGAGAGATGGACATATAAAAAATTGTAAAAGTGCATGCTGCATGCCTGGCTAACCACTGGCTCTAAGGTGTTGTGAAACTATGGTCCCAGCGTGTTTGTGACATATAAACTATAACTGTTCAGCTCTCTTTCACAGCACCTGAAACTGCATATTAGCAGGCCTGGTATTTTTCATACTCTAACAGCTTTCTGATAGGAAAAGGGATTTGTATAAATGCATTTAATGTAAAGTGCTTACTTAGACTTTTCCTGTATGTTGCAGATATTGCTGTGGTAGAAATGACTGATGCTTTTCGCCAGCCCTCCCTGTTCTACCATCTTGGTGTTCGAGAAAGCTTTAGCATGGCAAATAATATCATCCTTTACTGTGACACAAATTCTGAATCTCTACAGTCTCTTAAGGTAAATCAAGATACAAAAATCATTCATCCAGAAAAAAACATCTTTTAATATGCATTGCAAGATTATATGAATACAAAAAGCACACAGTGGACAGCAATGTAACCTCGTGTATCATAATATGATTACTTTCTGCAAACTTATATTATATTATATGGCACTGACACTGACAATGATGACTACTCCATCTATTTTAGACCTTTAGATCAATAAAAATTGTTAGGAGATCATGTTATACAGTAACGTCAATGATCAGCACTATGCATGACCAGTTTATGCATACATGCAACTAATTGCTAAAAGTGAAATTTGCTTCCTCATTTCCTCTTCTGGTATGAACTGGAAGTGTGACAGTCATTTATCATTTCTGGAGATCTGTCTGAACCTTTAGAAGTATTAGTGTATTGCTTTTATTTCTCAGTATTTTTATTTGCATTTTCAAATTGTCTTGTTTGTTTTAATGTGTTTTTGTTTCTGCTTTTTCTTCAGGAAATCGTTTGCCAAAAGAATAATGTAAGTAGCAAAGTTTAGTATATTGAGCAATAAAGTAGCAATTTAATGGACATTTATTTAATTGCTGTTCTATTCCATAAATATGGGAGCAAACCTCTGTCAGTCACTGATGGTTATTTATTATTTTGAGGTGTATGTGCAGCTACAGTGTTTTCTGAACCCATGTCTTTCATTTGGGCTTTCTCCTCTGACACATACAATTAACTCACACAATTTATATTATGTTAGATCCCAAAAGCATACTTCCTTTGATTAATATAATTTACTGTAAGTAAAACCAGGCCAATAAAACCTGGTATATTATTAAACCATGTTTTACATTCATCAGTAATACTGTTACATTGTTGAGCATCTTTTTTCAAAATCTGTTGACTGTTCTTTCTACTAGTATTAAACTAATATTCAGATCCAGCAAACACACGTATAATTCTTTTTTTACACAAATAATTGTATTAGTATTTAAATAATGTAGGTTTTCTTGTTAACGCATTTTGATTCATATATTTTCTTTTGCAGATGTGCACTGTTAATTATACATTTATTCCTTATATGACCACACCACATAACAAGGTCTTCTGCTGTGAGAGCAGCTTTATGAAAGGACTGACAGAACTAATGCAGCCTAATTTTGAATTACTACTGGGTCCCATTTGTTTGCCCTTGGTGGATCGCTTCATTCAAATCTTGAAGATGGCACAGGCCAGCTCATGGTAAAGCTTTTTACTTTTGACTAATGTTATGAAGCATATTCTAAACTGTCCACCTGCTACACATATGCTTTATTGATATGGGGTTACAGTTTTTATTTGTTTACGTCTATTAAAACGAAGAATGTCTGTTGTCACTCACCTATAACTGTACCCACACAAACCTTGCTGTGACTCCTACTGTGGGCAGAGTTAACTGACTAGTTTACTATTATATGTTTCATCTTTATTGGTGTTTTACAATGGAAGCATAAAAGTGTCAGTAGTAGTGAATGCTTCTCTTTTATTATTTTTTTTATTAGTATTAGATCCATAAAATATTGCATACATTGTTGCTAACAAATATTTATTTATTGATAAAAGGCATTCCTTTTGGGATGGACTGTCAAATGTGATGTCTTGGATTGAGCAGAATTGAAGAGTAGCTTACCCTCCTCTTCAACTATACATTTTCCTTTCATTCAGTAATAAAAAGAAAAACGAATTCATTAGTTATTATTTTATTAAGTAATTAATAATTACTTCATTAAATAATTAAGTAATTATTTTATTATTTGGGACTGCTATGCTTCATAGAAGTTGCCATGTTTGAAGTTGTAGGTTTTTTTTTCTTTTTTACTATTCTACACAAATATTGCTGTTAAATTCAAATGGGGTCACTTTTAAAACAATACATAAATAGACCTGTTTATTCACAATTGTTTATAGAGATATATATGCACAATTTGGAGTTGTGTACATTTTTAAATGCATGATTTCTAACAAACACATACATTTATATTCTTTCAAAACTATAAAGGTGGCCATACACGGGCCGAATTTCATCAAAAGCTCACGAATATTGTGAGCTTTTGATAAAATTCGGTCCGTGGATGGACACGACCGAAAACACCCAACGGCGACTAAACGCCGGGGAACCTAAACAAACGACATCGGAGATCAATCGGATTTCCCGATTGATCTCCGATGTTCGTTTGTTTAGAAAAAAAAATTAAAAAAAATACCTGTAAAAAATAGAAATACATTTAATAAAAATACACTCACCTGTCTGATGTCTTCGCTGGGCACCACTATCCTGCACGGAGAGGACGCTGTATATGCGGGACGCCGTCACGTATATACAGCGTCCTCTCCGTGCAAGACGGAGACGCCACAGCACAGGAGAAGGTGCTGGGCACCGCTGTGGTGCCCAGCGAAGACATCAGACGGGTGAGTGTATTTTAATTTAATTTATTTCCTTTTTTTACAGGTTTTTTTTATCCCTCCCCCACTGGCCATCATGGGAACGAAGTCGTTCCGTGGATGGCCTGNAAACAGGGTGATTTTCCCTAGGGAAAATGACCCCGTTTGTCTGTGCCGATTATCCACGGGAATGAAGTCGTTCCCGTGTATGGCCATCTTGAGTTTTAAGCTTATTATGATGTAAAAGCATAGTTTTGGAATCCTTATTCATCATCAAAGTAAAATTTGTCTTAGTGCCCTTTTTTGTAATGTAACTTAAATAATTAGAAAGTAGATTTAATGCCTTTTCAGCCCTAAATTCTTTCCCATGTGTGCACAGCTATTGTATGGAGAAGGGTTTCTTATGATTGTAAAGTTTACTGTTGGAAGCCTGTAAACACTGCTTTTAGTCATGTCTTTTCCTTTTATATGTTTTGTTCCTTGTAGCCAGTATTTCAGAGAAGCCATTCTCAATGATATCAGACGTGCTCGCACACAGTACACTGGAAAGGAACTGGCTGCAGAGCTGACAAGAATACGACAGCGTGTTGATAACATTGAAGTTTTATCCCCGGATATTATTATCAATTTTCTCTTGTCGTATAGGGATATACAGGTATTGTAAACTATGCATGGTAAGCCATGTTATTTGTAAAAATTGCAGACATCTTGCTCTCTGTTTTGATGAGAAATATTGGGATGTATTTGGAAGTGTTACACATTTGTTTATCAACATAGCAACACGTTACTTATTAATTAATGTGCAATAAGTTTCCTTAACTCCTTGACCAAATTTGGTGGCCTATTAGAGTCATTAAAAGGGCCAGGGCCATGTTCACATATGGTCAAAACTTCTTCATACTTACACAGCTTACCATGACATGGCAGGTACTTTCTCTTATTATTTAAAATTGTAATGTGAATAAGTCACTCATTTTTAATGTCATGAGAACAAGGAACCAGACAAGTGAATGACCATAAAAAGTTACGTGTATACAAAAGAGTATAAATATTCCATGCAATATGTACATTGGTTTTTCAAGTAACATTTATCACTTGTCATCAGCTTTATTTCTGAATATTTTATTTTAACAGTAGGATTGCATTGTTATATTATATTTATTATTAAGGTTTTTTACGTTTCTTTTATTCCACTGCATTATTGGTCATAATTATGATAAGCATATCTGTACACTTTATGGTCATGTACAGATCTATATTATGGTCTTTTAATTGCTTTTATTTTCTTTCTTTTTTTTTATTGCTCATTGGGAAAGGATTATGATTCAATTGTGAAACTAGTAGAAACTTTAGAAAGACTGCCAACCTTTGATTTGTCCTCTCATCTCCATGTGAAGTTTCATTACGCATTTGCTTTAAACAGGTGAGAGTAAATTTCCAGTAACTTATAAGATCATTGGGAATAATGTGATTTTACACATCATTAAATGTTACTTCATTTTCAGCAGTTCCTATAGAAAACATAGAGGTGTTCTGCCATATGATGAGCTGTTCATTACACAATTGAGTCTTAGAGGGTCTCACCAGTGCAAATGAAGATGAGGTGTACATCAGATATAAAAAGTGGAAGGGGAGATACATGGCACTCATACAGTAATGGACAAGTTCAGTCTTTATGTAAGATCTTAACTTCTGCACCTTTCCTACTTTACATGGGAACAGCTTAAAAATAGTGTCAAACTATCTTGGGTAGAGAGAGTCTGGATCCAGTCCAATGTTTTTGGGCCCAGAAAGAGAGTAGTTTGATCCTTGCAGTATATTTGGGCAATGTCTATGTTAATATTATTCTTTCATATCTAGCAATTCAACCTGAATAATTGGCCATGATGTTTAAATGTGTTTCTGACAAATGCTGATGTCTCGCCTAAAGCTTTTTACCCTGCTTTATGTTTGCCATTTATCTAATGTGATATTTTAAGTGTCATAGAAGTGTTACAAAATCTACAGTGTGAAATTCAATGGTTTCATGTGAACAATATATTAATTCTCCTGCATGTACTTCCTTAAGTACATTTTAAAGTAAAAGTTTAGTAATTTTTTTTCTTTTTTTACCAAATTATTTATTGTATTTTATTTAATCATATAAAAGTAAACATACTTCTTTGACAAACGTGTTTGATAGTATGACAAGGCTTCCATAACTCATTTAATTGCAAACGAATATTAAGGTACATATTCACAATAGAATACATTAAAGCACAGATAAAAGCAAAAAAAAAACCCAGCAGATGCATTGAGATCATTCTGTACAATTCTAATCGACCTTAATAATTCATAACTGTTTATATGATTACATAACCCAATCATCATTGTATATATTGAAATAGATCTACTTTATCAAATTATGTCACATACAGTAATATAATCTATGACTAACAAATTAAAATTTTAAGGTCTTGTAAATCTTTTTGTAAAATGTCTTGTGTATTATACCTCACATTTAGCCATTACATGAAATTTGTTTAAATTACTGGTGGTGTTTAGGTGTGTACAAATCTCTTTGTTGCAGGCGAAAACTTCCTGGGGATAGGGCCAGAGCCCTTGAGATAATGTTACCTATGGTCGAACATGAGGACCAAGCTGCTTCAGACATGTTTTGCCTGGTGGGAAGGATTTACAAAGATATGTTTCTGGATTCTAACTTCATAGATGAAGAGAGCCGTGACAATGGCATATTCTGGTCTGTATTCACTGCAGTCGTTTGTATAACCGAGTCCATATTCACACACAAGAGACCAAGCACTTTACCTCCAATAGCATCCATTTCTGGGCGCTCCAAAGTTCTGATTGCAAATTCTTCATGTGTTCCTCTCGCACAGATGGAAAATTTAGATATTTCTGAAAGTCCACCACATGCAGCTCTATTTTTAGGGTGTCCTATGAATATAGATTCATATGACAGGTCCTCAGGCCACACTGTATTACATAAATTACTACTCCTGCCCACTGACGCGAATTACAGAAAGACATATTTGTGTAATCAGCATTCCAGTGTATGAAGTCCAGTTCTACACATGTTAACCTAAAGCTGATTTATGCACGTAGCAAGCAGCTGTTGTTTGGAAGTCTGGATCTCGTCCAGTTATACTGCCNTGTATTACTTGCATTTTCAGTGATTAGTCTTGCTTATTTTGCAGTATGCTGGATTGCGACCGCCCAAAATATTTCACACAGCTAACACACAGGGACAGATAAACAATGGTAAACTTTAGGATGTTCACAATATACTCACTGAGTTACACAAATGGTGGTTGCTCAAATTAATGTATAGATTAATCCAAAAAAGTGCATGTAAGGAAAGGTAATCCACACTACTATTAACCAGTAACTAACTATGCCAGTATCTGTAAAATAAAATGCTGAAATCCTTCTAAATGCAATCTGGTGAGGTAGCCCATATATCTGGCTATGCACAGTACACAAAATAAAAAGGGAAAATCTGAGCTGTATGATTACATATATGATATGATTCGTTAAGTTGAGCTAAACTATACATATCGTGTCACTTGGACCTAAATCAAATTATTCCAACCAAACTATAGAAATAACAGATAAGGACAAGATACATAGGCGCCACCAGGGACTTGTGGTAGGAAATTCAAAGTGCTGTGACTGGTGACTTAAAAGATTTTATCAAACTGTGATGGTAGCTTAGGTGCCCGAAGGAATGTGTACATGACAAGTGGCATTATGTTCGCTTTGGAAAACCCTGAAGACATGTCTTCTCAGTATGAGTGCTTTTCAAAATGAGACAGTGCTGCTACTTTTAACAAGTGAATTACCAGGCAACTCGCACACTAAATTAATAAAGTACCATATTTCCCTGATAAAGTGCACAGACCTACCCCGAAAGGGTTATGATTTAAAACACTAACATTTGGTATGTTATGTACAATTTCATTTAAATAATTTCTTTTGTCGTGATTGTTTGTTTCCTGAGATTCCTTTATTATATAATATTACTTATATTTTTTATGTTATTTATCCAATTGCTCCCTTTCATACTCCCTTTCATTTCTTTGCATTTTTAAAGATATTCTGAAATACAGGGTAAATGATATACACAATTTGTTGTTTTTAAACCTCATCAAATTCAGCATAAAATTACTTAAAATCCCCTGGTCAGACATTTTGCACAAAAAGAATAATAGATAAGAGGATATCTGTGTTTCATCATCTCCAGCATAAAAGCCAATTGTTCATGTTCCATTAGTTACCACAGGTCCTGCATTCATGTTCCATTTCACCCAAAGGTATTCAGTATCTGCTCCATGATTTCAAATAGATTAACTCATGCTAATTATTCTGTGCTAATGGCATAATAGTACTGTTTGATATTGAGGCAATGAATATTGGATTGTTATGTAAGTACAACATGATATTGTGAGTGCGAACACTAGTTCAATGTTTATAAATCAATGTTCATGTGTTTGTATAGGTACAGGAAAGCTTTTGAATCGGAGCCAACACTTCAGTCTGGAATTAATTACGCTGTGCTTCTTCTGGCAGCTGGGCAGGAGTTTGACTCTTCGTTTGAACTTCGCAAAATAGGTAGTTCCACTAGTTGTTTTATTCTGGAAGTAGTGTGCAGATGTTCCATTCCTTGTCAAATTATACATATAAGAAACAAAAAATATAATAAATAACTAATCATAATGGGGTTTTAGCACCAATATGAACTTGGGTCCAAAGAATTTGTGATGCAGCTCATAAAAATAAATATAATATAAAATCAGATTTTTTTTTCATTTATGCAAACTTTTTGTTAAACGTTTCATTTTTTGTGCTTGTGGCATGCATCCCCNTTGTGTCACTATGTAGGAATACTAATGTAGCAGGAGATGTAGCCTAGTATGAAAACTATTTCTGTAGCAACAGACAGGTAGTTAGCTAGTGGCTACTGTAATTTTAATTACCTTTCATAGTGCTTTGCAAATTGTGACCTACATTTTCCATCCAAGCCAGTTACTACTACCTGTCAGTGAGCAGAGTTTATATGCTATAAACACTGTCACAGTTTGTTGGCGTTGGCCGATTATGACAAGGAAATGTTTTTGGCAGTCTCAACAGCTAAATGTGCCAAAGAAGAATTTTACTACAGTAGAAATGACCAACATAAGTGCATCTAATTTTGATTTTACTTGTGTGTCTGTTTCTTTGCCACAAAGAGGGACATTTTATTTCTGTTATTTGGATTTGGCGTCTTTTAAATACCTCTATAGTACCAGAGATTCAGTATCAACTAGTGTAGGCATTCACAATTATATTACTTTACAAGTACACATTTATTGTATTAGACTCTGTATATGGATTGCAATAGCCATTTATGGTTATGGCAAACACATAACTGCAAATATAATAGGAAATCTCCCCAAAAATGTAGATTTGAGTGGTTCATAATTCTATCCATGAAGTTTTAAACAAAAGTTTCTAAGCAAATATTTAACACTAGCCTCTGCTATTTCTTCCATTGTTTGCTTCCAAAATACCAAAGCCAGACTGGGGCCCAGTGGTTTGGCAACAAATCTAGTGTTAACTGTTTCAGTAACTGACTGCACTATGAAGAATATTAGATTTGGAGCCTAATGTACACTGACACACATTCCTGATTACATAGCACATATCTACATATTTTCACACTGTGCATGTTTGGAACAAAAGTGTCCACAAACACAGCTAACAGCGTAACTCAAATGCCCATTAAGAGGGAAAGAAAGTATCATAATTACATAAAGGTCCTTGACTTTGGTTATATATTATTATGCACAATTTCAACTGTATATTTTGTATCAATTACAGAAAGATACTGATTGCTCTCAGTTCACATTATACTAGTAGAGAAGTGTTTAGCTTTGCAAATTCTGCATAATATCTATAGAAATGTTTCTTACATGTTGTGCTGACAGCCCTGCTAAACAAAAGTGAAATGTAACTCTTAGAGAAATATTATTTTCTATTGATGAATTCCATTTTATTTCAAACATTTATATTGTACATTTGCTATGTCAACTATAGAGACAAAGTATAGAGAACATATTTATTCTACATAATAGCATTCTTGTAATCCTGCACATATACCCACATGACTAGGGAAGAGAATATAATGATTTGCTCTTGACTATTATGGGTCTATACGTAAAATACCACATTTTCAGTCATACTTCAGGATCACTCCTAAGCACCCCATTATTTACTTGGGATTTCTACCAATGCAATCTTTATTTTCATTTATGTCTTAATCAGGCCCTTATGGTACAACATGGTTTCTGAGATATACACATACAGTACATACTGAAACTTCACACATTTAAACATATACAATGTCATTTTGTGCTTATTGTATACAGGAAAACATTTGCTGTCTTGCATAATGGACAACACCCATTTTCATCAGGACTATCTTTTTTTGTGCCAAAAATCTTATTTTTGCTCTTAATAAAATGCCTCCTTGGCTAGACTTGTGTTTAGATTCACAAGAACAGCCAGGTCTGTAGATTTAATGATTAATGAGCTATATATAAAACTATATGCAATGTGGTGGTACTGGCTTTCATTCATGAAAAGACTAATACAACTATGTATGTTTCTTCAGATTCCTTTACTGCACGCAGTCTTTATACATGCCTCTTTCATCTCTTATGCTCTGTTGCTGACTATTCCCAGGGGTATTCCCAGGGGTTCAACACTTTCTTAAAACTTAATTGACATTAGAAATGGTCACATTTTCTGCTTACATAAAGTTGATGCTTTTTCCCCCCTAATAGGCGTGAAACTTAGCAGCCTGCTGGGTAAAAAGGGAAACCTGGAAAAATTGCAAAGTTACTGGGATGTAGGATATTATATGGGAGCCAGTGTGTTGGCAAATGATCATACAAAAGTAATTCAGGCTGCAGAAAGGCTTTTTAAGCTGAAAACTCCTGCTTGGTAAGCCACTGTGTGGAATTCTTGCATTTACCTTTTACATTTTACCTTGTAATAGTAACTTAATTTTAGGATGTTTGTGTCTTTTTTTGTGTTAACTTGTTTTATTATTGTTATTCCAAACAATGTATAAGTATTTGGATCTATAGAATAATAGTCTGAGTAATGTGTAGTAGACATACTATGTTTATGTTGCTTGTTAGTAATATTGAACCGAATCCAGACCTGCGTGCGAGCTCCGCTGTCAGTACGCGTAAGAGAGGGAAGGGAGTTTATGCCACTCTTTCTCACTTACAAGCTTCCAGAAGGAAACAGAAAACAGTGAGCTGCCTCGTACGAAGCAGATCAGCGGGTAAAAATGTGGCACCTGCCTCTATACCCACCCCTCCCCCTGGTTAATTATAATGCATATCCTCGACTACAGTGCAGAGACATGCACACCCAGTTGTGTGCATGACAGATGTTACTAGTCATTTAGACAGGAAACTTGCATATGTGACGTCCAGTATGTAACTCTGCATCCGGTCCATTGTTTTTTAAACATTATAATTTAGTCACCAATTAAATATTTACAACAGCTGTATTTATAAAAATAGTCTGCTATAAAACCGCATCCATTTTTCATTGAAGTATTTCTTGCTAGTAAGTATTAGTGTTGTTTTGACTTCCTGCCATGTATTACACTTATATATATTAATTTATCTTATATAATTGCAATGCTTAGGTACCTGAGTTCAGTTGTGGAAACTATTTTAATATACCAGAAATTTAAGAAACCAAACCTAGAAAAACATATCTCCAAACAAGAGCTTGTTGATTTTTGGATGGATTTTCTTGTGGAGTCCACAAATACAGACGTATCTGTGGTGCGATTTCCAGTAAGTTCTCCCAAATATTTCTTCTATTATCATTCCTATTCTTCTCATGATCACAGTTTGCTATTATTATTATTATGAGTTTGTGAAGTACATGACGGCTAACAGCGTACCTCAAAGGGGAGGAAAGAGGGGAAGGAAAGTATTATAATTACATAAAGGTCCTTGACTTTGGTTCTATATTTTGCACAATTTTAACTGTATATTTTGTGTCAATTACAGGAAGATACTGATTGCTCACAGTTATATAAGACTTAGAGAAAGTGTTTCACTTTGCAAATTCTGTGTGTGTGTAT
>JABWIB010002663.1:33599-44178 GCA_016617825.1 Platyplectrum ornatum | reverse complement strand
CCTGCAATTCAACATGGTTTTGCCCACTCTTAAATTTACACTTGTAAGTTCAAATTGTTAGTCTGATTCCAGTCCATAGTATTAGCAAATCAAGTTTAGGATGCTGTTTATAATGCGAAGGAATATTCAAGATTTGGATAAATAACAAATAAAACATCTAATGCATATGAAATTATACATGGATACATGCAAACAAGTGAAATTCAGAAAACTGCATTATAACGTTTTCACCCATAAAGTCAACTTTAACCTCATGTATAAATACTAAATGCTCCGATCCCTAAATAACGGATAAATGCGCATCCACAATAACAGGATTACATCTGTTAACCTCCCATCACACACACACACACATACATGGGTGACTGATATGCAGGACCTGCCTTAAGTTTTCTGAATTGTGTACATTGTAATATCAAGCTCTCCAACCCCTCTGTTGAACGTGGGCAGCATTGTCATTCCTCTTAATTGTGAATAGGTCAGCCAGGTATTCAGCTGTCTGCACATACACAGAATGTGGCAAGTGACTTGAATCCAATCCTAACATGCAGAAAAAAGGGAAAAGGTTTACTATCCATAATTGTAAATGGTCACATGCAGCTGTATAATGATTATGGATCTTTGTTTTCTAGAAAGGAATTCATGAGTGGAATTTCAATGCTTCTTCAATCAGAGGTGTAAGGTACGTTTTCATGTTATTAAGTGCCTTTTTATGTATATGTAAGGGAAACTCATGGATCTATTTTATTTATTATAAGAAAAGATCCAGGTAAGTTGCTGCATTGCATCAATTATTTTGTCTAAACATTGCCTAAGTGTATATGGAGATAAAAGAATTGATGCAATACAATTACTTATGAACATTTTAATTACATGGTGGTACTTTTGGTGGAAAGCTTTTAAAATGTCTGTAAATAGGTGTGGGAAGGTCTCAGTTGAGGAGATTCCGTTAGTCTGATCCATAAGTATATTAATATGACGATAATCTAAGGAGATTACCTTTGGTATAAGAGATTATCAAAGCAATTGAAAATATCTGCTTAGTTTAGGCATCACAAAACTAAACTAGCATTGTGTTGGGCCAGATGTAACGATAATAAGTGTGGAAGCTTTTATTTATATAAAAGCTGTGTCATTGTATATGGGCGCTGTTTCGAATATCTTCCAGTGAGTGAACATGAGAAATGCCCTCCCCCCTGCCAGGTCTGAACAAGATATGATGTGTTCTGAGATCTGGGAAATGGATGTCCTCATTGGGTACAGGCTGCTGCATCAAATTTTTTAAACTCTTGATTACTCAACTTTTTATTTGCGGCCTGTAATACAATAGGGAGAATCTGTAGAGGGGACAATAATTTGGGAACCTTGGCCATTTTAATAAGAATCCAGATTGCTTTCTGCAATCTGAACTCCCCCGCTGACTGGGAGTTATTACCATATAAACCTTAAGTCTATATACATATTATTTCCGAACCCAAGGCTCTTGCTTTCCGTTATGTGCATGCACTGGGTACTTGCATGTTCTGCATGTATAAATAGGCTGTATTGCAGCCTATAACAGTATGGATCTATTTTGCATTGATTGCCTGCATTATTTACTTAAATGGCATCACTTAAATTCTGTATCTCAGAGTCCAGGATGAATGACATGTTTAATATCACAAGTTTTGTATTCTTTGTACAATTGGTGTTTGTTGTAGCTGCACACAAACCTTCCATGTAAATTAAATCTGGATCCACCCATTCCTCTTTTGTAGCATTTCAAAGTTTGAAGAAAGATGCTGTTTTTTGTATGTGCTACACAACTCTGATGATTTCCAAATCTACTTCTGCACCGAACTTCACTGCAAAAAGTATGTATGTCAAGTGTGCCTCAAAGCTTTTCCAGAAGTTAAATTCATGCTCATATTATTTGATCTCAGTCATGCACATGCCATGCTGCTTTGTATAATTATATACGGACATTTATTGTCTGTTTCAGATTTTTTGATATGGTGAACAGTATTACCGAAGAGAATGGAAAACACACAGATGAAGTAGATTGTGATGGAGATTCACTTGAAGTTAGTATATAACAGTCTTAATGTAACAGCCCTCAGCCACATTATTTAATATAAATTATATTCATATTTTAATATATTTATATTAAATGCTTATTATTTTCTATTTTGTCTATAGCACTTTTTATTTAATTTACAATACACCACTTATCCAATTTGGTCCCAGGTAAATTTGCCCTGCATTATCAAGTAGTCATTAAAGAGGGACAGAAAAGGCTCCTATAGATCATGTACGTTTTAAAACAGATACTAGAATAACCTGGGAATACCATTTATACAGCAATACATCTGTCTGCAACACAGTAATAACCCTGTCTGTGGACTCGGGTTTAACCTTTCACTCCAACACAGGACCTGGCATTTTTCCGGGTCTATAACTCAGCGTGAAAGAGCTATAAATAAAAAGAAAAATATCCTTCCTCTTAATTGGAAGACACTTGCTATTTCAATGTAAATCACACCAGAAGAATACTATTAACTCTGAGAATATGTTATACGTTTTATTAATGTTAGCAATACTTGTATATTTAGTAATAATACAACAGTGTTGATCTTTTTAAAAAAAGGCTCGGAGTAAGGACTAAAATGAAGGATTGATTTTGTTATCTTAATTATGTCTCTTTCTTTTTAACATGAGCCAGTCATTTTTTCTTTTCTTTTTCTGTAGTTTGATTATGAGTACGATGAAAATGGTGAAAGAGTGGTATTGGGTAAAGGAACCCATGGAGTGGTATATGCTGGGCGAGACCTAAGTAACCAAGTCAGAATAGCTATTAAAGAAGTTCCTGAGAGGGACAACAGGTATGTAGGTTATTTGATGATGAAAACTATTTCTGAAATGTATATATAACATTCTGCAGAACTCTTAAGTTTTATACTTATTTGGATTTATTTTACACTTTGCACAAGAGCTCTGATTTCACTGTGTTTGGATCTCCTATCTGTATCCTTACTCCCTATGGAGGGGAAACCACTGTCTTGGCACACATGTAGTCATGATCCACATACCCTACCTTTTAAAATTTCTAAGCCGGCCTCCTTTAAAGTAAAGTAGTAGACATAAATTTTATTGTTATTATTATTTATTTTTTATTAGTATTTTATTTTTTATGACCTCACTTTTCACATCTTTCACCTGACAACAACCCGAGTTCAGTGCGGGAACGGGATTAGTAACCTGGAAAAAACACTGAAATTCCTGGGTTATCAGTGTGAACATATTATTAGTTGACTTCTTGAAAATGTTAAAATATATACTGAAGGTACTGTAGTATTTTTTAAATAGTGCCTAGTAGTGTTTTTGGAATTTTCACTGATGGAATGTCTTGGAAGCAGAATGCCAGATGCAGATGATTTCCAGGTGTAGTAACAGTATAGTATATGCTTATATATTCTTTGTTTTATGTACCAACATTAGTTTTACCTGGGAAATAAAATATTGATACCATATAGTGCCTAATGGTTCAGATGTTATTACACTTGAATTGCATATAGTGGCTTATGTGTTCAATTCCCTATTAGAACAGACTAACTACAACAGTACAACATTAATCCATATGACAAGCCCTTATCCCAGCGAACACTGTACAATTTAAATGACTCTCACTGACCACTATAACACAGTCCTGAAACTGAAAGCTGTTCATATGAAATAGATCCGTTTGTCCAGTGTTGTTTTACGTGAGTAACTGTAAACTCTTTACACAGTGTTATTTGACAGCTGATTTACTCACGCTGCATAGGTAAATCAGCTATCATTATAAAGTATAGGTACAGTCCATTTTGCCTTACTGTGTCTGCTCTCTGTGGTTTTAAAGGCTCACAATTTAACAGCAGGAGTCGTGATCTATACGAGCCCCTCGGCCAGGGTTTTCTGTAATGGGTTCCTGTCTCACTCCTTTAACATCTCTAACGTTTGCGTCAGGACTGCCCATTGTCGCCCCTGATTTTCATTCTAGCTATAGAACCTCTGGCCGAGAGGTTACACTCATCCCCCTCCTTCCCCGGTTTTCACTATGGTTCCCGAGACCACAAAACTTGTTTATTTGCCGATGACATATTGCTCTTTGTTTCTCACCTGCTTTCCTCCCTACCAGCTTTACACTCTATCTTGCATGCGTTTTCTCTAACCTCGCTGTATAAGCTAAATACGACTAAGACTGAAGCCCTCCCGATCAACCTTCCCCTCACGACTTTACACAGTCTGCAAGCCTCCTACCCATACATCTGGCAGTCAACGTCCATCTCCTACTTATATCCTACATGTATCCATGAGGGGTAGACGCCCCCCTCGGATAGCCACCTTCCACCTCTCCCTCTCTAAAAGACCTAGGGCGTTATCAGAAGGCTTGCATTCTGGCTGAACTTGCTGACTGGACTCTCCCCCCTGGGGTTAAATGTTGGGCCGATCTGGAACGCTCGCTCCCAACCTACTTCTCTACCACTGACCTCCTCTGGCTTCTCTTGCACTCACTATATTTAGGATAGCACCTCTGCTGTTACTTTGCATCAGTGTTATGCTCCCATCAGTTTGTATATCTGGACCTCTCTTTAATTATTATTATAATTGCATTTACCCAAACCCTTTTGCGCCTAATCTTATCAGTCACTGGAAAGATAATAGTTCAGCAAAACAGTAGCTTCTAACAAGGAATATGGTTTAACTAGATAATGCAATATATTTGCAGACTGCTATGAACTTTTGACCATTGGAAAGAAATATTTGGTCTGTCACATGTAATTGCACGCCAAGCCAAAAAAAACAGGTTATTTTCAATTACAGCTTTAGGGTCTATTTCATTTGGATGCCCTAAATAACCCATAATCCAATGAAAAACCAAACCTAATGAATGTTTTTTTTATGCTCATTATCTGCCAGGATATTGCAGTGGTCTTTTCACAAACATGTTAGGAACATGTTTTATTCTTTATTGGGTCAACATTGGCATGTCTGTTATATCGTCTTCATGTCATCAGGAGATTACAGTAAATTAAAAATAATATGTGAAGTGCTTACAATTCGGCCCCTGAATGGCCACCTTTAGTATTTGGTTAACAACGAATACGAATAAAACAGAATGTGTCCAGTTATATTGGATCCTTGTCAGCTTTGCTCCTAGGTTACCACCCAGAGATGTTCTAGACTGCTATTCTCTGACATTTTTAATGCAGTCTTAACACTGATAGGGAAACGATCCTGGGTAAAGTAATTGATTGTTTTGCTGCCAGTTCCAACAGTGCTTTTATTCATATTCCTATTTATGCCAGTAAATACTTTATGCATTGTATTTTTGTCACATTTTGTATAATAGGTCTTAAAATTATTTATTATACACTATGCAATGGCAATACATTGTATGGTTAATTCTCTTACTTTTAACAGTCCCATTATTTAATTGTTTGCTATTTGTTTAGATGACTTATGCACTTGTGTAAAACACATTGTTTCATCTAGGTACTCACAACCCCTACATGAAGAAATAGCTCTTCACAAGCATCTCAAGCACAAGAATATTGTCCAATATATGGGTTCATTCAGTGAAAATGGATTTATTAAGATTTTTATGGAACAGGTACCTGGAGGTAAGAAAATATTCTTTAAAAAAAAAAAAGATTTATTAGATATAATTTATATTATCAAATGTGTGAGGTAAAAGTAAATGGAAAATGTAATGTCTATGAATATTTAGAAATATATGCAAATATAACCATTTGAGTGGTTGAGTGGTTTTTGTTTCTGGTTGCAAGCGTTTAATATGTGCAAGTTAATTCTGCTGGACAGTCAACTAAAATTAGGAAAACATTTTAAAATAGAAGTGATCATTAGTACAGAGAAACTATAAGAAGTGCTAAAGGTTGAAATTTGTGGTAGCAATTACCATAAAGATTGAGAGAACTTTATTTGGTTGAATGGTAGCACATAGTGTCAGTGTAAGATGAGACAGTCATGATGTAGTTAGTGGTTGCTAAATTGTAGCTGTTATTATTAGGCAGATGAGTGGATGTTTGTCTGGAGATGTGTGTCTATATGTATTTATATATTCAACTGCAAACCATGCAGATAAGTGCTGGCCTTGAAGAAAAATGTATTTACTGTTTAAAATAAAATCTACAGAATTTATACTGAATTGATTAAATGATTATATATAATCTCTAAGTAAAATTACCATTTGATTTGTGAAAACTGTCAGTGAGTAGTGAAGAAAAATATTGCACATTGGATTGTAACTAACTACAGTGGTGCCTTTTTATTAATAATTCCGTTTGCTTTTATCTTAATATAGGCTTTTATATATGTAACTGGTTCATTTTCTAAAATCCAGAGAGCACTTTGTTATACTCCGTTCAGATTACCTCAAACCTGAACGGGTCACTGAAAAGAGGGTTTTCGCTTGCCCGTCAGCGGTTTTTCCGCAGTGTGAAAGTGCATGAAACCAGGGATTGGGCTAAAAGAACGTGTGATCGTTACGATCACATCTCTTTTAGGTGACCTCATCTCGTAACATTAAGCCTGCTTCACTGTAGAGCCGGCGTTTCCTGCAGGACTGAACGGGACTTGCAGGCTGCCCCGCTGCGCTGGTTTTAAACCATGGATCTGCCTGCGGCTTTTTAAAGCCCAGGCAATCTGAACGTGGTATGTCACTTATCAACTGGCCTTTCAATGATGACATTTTCTACACATCTCTAAAATGACTCCCTTCAGATTAAAAGCATGGCCTTGTGTTCTAATACAGTTATACCTTTGAAAAATTCCATCCTCATACAACCGGTTAAACACTTTGATACGTATGAAAGCTGCTATAATTTCCCCCCTGTTCCTTCTTTCCTCAAAGCTGTATATGTTTAGTTCCTATAGTTTTTCATTGTATGTTTTGTTATGCATAACATGCATCATTTTATTTGCCCTCCATTGCATATGTCTAATGTATTTGTGCCCCTCTGGGAATATGGCCACAAAAACTAAACACTGTATTCCAAGTAAGGCTGTACCAATGAACTAAAAAGTGGTATTACTACTGCTTCTCTATTTATGCTATTGATTCCTCTCCCTTTGCAACCAAACATCCGACTTGCCTTTCTTACTGCCTCCAAGATATTGCTTACACATTTGCATCTTATGGAACCCACTATACCCATGGCTTGCACTCACAAGTATTTGTATCCCACTTAGCATGTCCCTCTTGATCTGCCCCTTTACATTTGCCATTTGAATGAAATATGTAATGTACTTGCAAAAATATAGTGATGTTTTTGTTTTTATTACAGGGAGCCTTTCTGCTCTTCTGAGATCAAAATGGGGACCTTTAAAAGACAATGAACAAACTATTGGATTTTATACTAAACAGATCCTTGAAGGCTTAAAATATCTTCATGATAATCAGATAGTACATAGAGATATAAAGGTATGCCTTAAGCTAGTTTAATATCTCATAGTGATGCCAGTAGACATGTCCTGATTAGTTTTCAATGTTAGTTCTTCAAGCATTATGCAACATCATTGTAGACAAGCACATCTTTCTTTAAGCTGCCCATACACTATGCAATAAATTGTTCCTATCAACCAGCTTTACTCAAGAGTGGGCAAAACCATGTTGAATTGCAGGGGAGGTAAAATGAATGTNAGTGTTTGCATGCAGGGAGAATACTTTATTGTTGCATGTTGCACACAGATACTGACCAGTGTTACTGTTACGCTGTTATTAGACTTGTGCTAGGAAACATCAGGGCTAATCAGCCCTGCATCTCCGCCAGCCAAGCTGATAATTGAATAATTTATGACATTTTATCTACTTTAGGGTGATAATGTGTTGATAAACACCTATAGCGGTGTTCTGAAAATATCTGACTTTGGGACATCCAAGAGGCTCGCTGGTATCAATCCAAATACAGAGACATTTACTGGTAAGACTGTTTAACAATGTGTATGATAATGAATAGATATTTTGTAGTCAACTGTTTTATACTACAAACTATAAATGTCTAATTTCATATTGTTTTCCAGTTGATTAAATAGTCATTATAACATAAGCAATTTGTTATTTCCAGTGCTAGATTTTAATGTCTGCATGGATCTGGAGCTGTGAATAATCTAAAGTCTACAATGTGCCTCTAAAGTGGGTGTAGCTTGTGTTTTTCGGGGATTAACTGGTGAGGCCAGTACTGTGTGAGCATGTAGAGCATAACTAGTGTTTCCCTAAAGCCAGCTCAATCCTCATTATATTATATACATTCTGCCACTTCTAAATATATACACTTTGACCACTGCATAAATCTATATTAAACATTTGCCACTTAAAATTTTTTGAAGTACTCCAAATTCTTCTGCCTGTCTATAAATTAGCAATGCTTTAAAAAATAAAAATGATATTTGTCATAAATATAAATTGTCCTTGAGCTTTCAGGCAGTAAATGGAAGCCATTAATGTGACATTCTCTCTGCATCTCTGCATCACAGCAATTGTTTATTGTGTTCCTTTAAATGTAATTCTGTAAAATTACTTAGACGCAATCTTGCACTGAAGCAAAGTAGCATTTTTTTTAGAACTACAATTTATTTAATATCTGAAGTAATTAACTAACTTAGTGAATTTGTATCTGAAATATTAAATGTACCTAATGATGTATACATACAGTTGTCCAGATATTCTCATTATTTCATACCGTACTTGGGTGTTTTGTGTTTAAAGGTTATTTGTTGTCTGGGTTTGGTGCACACACACTCACAGTTCTCGCGCAGGCAAGTGAAAATAGAGACGTTATGTGAAGGGTACAGTTAATGCTGTGCACACATTACTCTGCTTACAGCAGGGTATGTCATGCGATTGTGTTTGTTATAAGCATCTTATGACCCACTCTAAATAACTGATTATAGCTGAAAGAAATATTCATTTAAAATGACATAACACAGACTAAAGGAGTAAGTATAAGCCTTATGACACTGATAAATGTTCTGTAAAAACATAGGTGAAGTTGAGACCATTGCTCTTCCACTGTGACCACCCCTTACTGTATTATTTGTAAGGTCCCTCCCCTCCCAAAGAGCGGAAGTGCGTCCATCTCGCTATCATTTTTTTTCATCCAGGTAGATTTTTGTATCCATACTGGAAAGCTGTACTTGTGCATGTGCTGCTTTCCACTAAGATTGGCAACTGATCCCCTTGTTAAAATTCTGGATCTCTGTCTCAATTAATGTACCATAATTGCTCTTGAGCAACAAATACCTTGACATTTGCTTCTGGTCTTCTGGTAGTCTGGCCTGCTTCTATACGTATGTGGATTGATGGAGCATTATTTTGCAGGCACTCTTCAGTACATGGCTCCAGAAATAATAGATAAGGGGCCGAGAGGATACGGAAAACCTGCAGACATTTGGTCCCTAGGATGCACTGTAATTGAAATGGCTACAGGAAAACCTCCATTTTATGAATTAGGAGAACCCCAGGCTGCCATGTTTAAAGTAAGTTCATTTTTTCTAATATATATATATTGTTGGATGAAAGTTGTACTATTGCCATGCCAGTATAATGTATAATGGCACCATTACTTAATTTACAAACTATATTTAATTGAATTTATTAACTATATTTTCAGCCATATATCAATGAGTAAATCCATCCACTTATTGTGTCACAATTTTGTGTATTGAATAAACAGTCTGCGCCCAATTCTATAAAATGTGTTTACTGTAATAAAATACTTTAGCTGCCTGTACTTGCTTCTATGGAACAAACACCCAGATACTGTATTTAAAATGAATGTAGCTTACTGTTATGACCCAGGAGTGTCACATACAGTATACTTTCAGCATCTGCATTACTAGTGTAACTCACCCGCAAGTCATATAGCAAATAACAGTTTGAGACTTTCTTAAATGATATGAAGAATTGTACCACCTTTTTGTATCATACTATGTTCTGACCCCATAGGTTGGCATGTTTAAAATCCATCCTGAAATCCCTGAATCGATGTCTGCAGAGGCCAAGTCATTTTTATTGCAATGTTTTGAGCCAGACCCTTTGAATCGTGCCACGGCTACTGAGTTACTTATGGATGATTTTTTGAAGGTTTCAAGTAAAAAACGAAAGTCCCAACTTAAGTTGTCAGGTAACTAACATATCTATCAATATACACTAAGTCATGCAGCCATAACTTATGGGCCATAGCTGTTAAACCCCATAAATAAACACAGCATACAAAGGCTCCCCCCCCAAGTCAGTGTCAGTGTTATCTAGTTCTACTTGAAAATGCTATATCCCAATTACTTACTTAAAAAACTGCTTGCTTTGACATATCCCAGTCCCCCTGGGAACCAAAATATTTGGACTGGGGTAACATAGAGACATTTTTGTAGGCAGAGCTAAAGGTAAACTATGGCTGCAGCAGTTCATCCATGAGAGAACATCCTGATTTCCCCTCACTACAAATGTATGCTAAGACGGCAGTGATGCTGACCCAAGGTCACGACTTTTAGCATATATATATATATATATATATATATATATATATATATATATATATAT
>JABWIB010002662.1:22318-43016 GCA_016617825.1 Platyplectrum ornatum | reverse complement strand
GGGGGGACAAGGGGGTTGTAAAACATTTTATAACACTTCTACTGTGCAGAAAGTCAAGACTATTATTGGATATATATTAAGAACAAAAATATATGGCAGGTTGATATTGTTGAGCCTCAATTCAGAAAGTCAAATAGGGACATTTCATCTAAAATAAATGATCACTTATGACCTGATATCTTGAATACGGTTACAAATACTGAAACCTGTACTGCCTTTGAGCCGATGAGACGTCTGAAAACTGAAAATCTGATTGTTCAGTATGAAAGCTGTAACGTGTTTTAGGTTAGGACCATGTGGATCCAATTAGCTTAACTTAGTTTGAATCTGTACTGTGATGTGGACTGTTATAAAGGACTCAATATGTTATAAAGGCTAAAAGCTGCAAGTACAACATAAATGACATGTAGGCACTGGGTATTGTAAGTGTGGGTGGTCTCGTTCTCCATTTAAGTCTCAGTCTAAGGTTTTTGCAAACAGTCCTCAACAAACAAAAGGTGGTGCGTAATGAGGACCATTTATAGCACACTGCATGTGATTCAGCTGAATTGAAGACGATCACTGGGGCAACGAGGATTTAGGGCATTGGACCACACAGGGTCAGCGCTATAATTACACATCACTTATTACACTTATTACAGCAAGAGTTCATGGTTTCAGATTCTATTTTATATAAGTATATTATGTTATGTTTGTTTTAATACAGTGCTACCAGGATGCATTGTGTTTTCTTAGCGATGTAAGTCTCTGATCTAGATGATTTGCTCAGGTTTGTGTTCATTTCACTTTGACGGATGACTGCCATTTCATGATTTGGTTTCATTTTAATATTAACTTTTAACACATTAAGGGTCATTTACAAAGCAAATATGATCAACAAAGAGTGAAAGACTTTTAGACTTTTTTTTTATTGTACAGCAATAGCAGAAATGATGGATTACAAACCTAGTAGGGCATACAAGTGTGACAGAAGATGTGCAATTCCAACCCAGAATTCAAGATTTTTAAGAAAAAATTATTTCTTTCTTGTTTTTTTATGTCCTACACAATATCTGTAGTTTCAGTAAGTTTGATATTAGATATCTGATATAATTAAAAAGAAAATGAAATTTTAAGGGGCCAGTCTAATGTTTGAGAATAACGGGAAAGCAGATGCATGTGTAGACCTGATCACCATGTTGCAATATGAGGGGTGATAATAATTTTGAAACATTTTGCATGAAAAGATAAAGTTTTGCTTTTGCACAAAGTACATAGGCCTGCATGCAAGCTACACAGACGTAAAGTTTTAAACCCTCCCTCTGACTTCATTAGCATTCCGATAAGGCTGAAGCTTTGTATGCATTGAAAATGTACAATCTGCCGCGCACATGGTCAGATACTAGTGACGTCATTTACGCAGGTTTCCAGCATACCATGTAATTACAGTATGTGTAATCTGTGCATTAGAGATGAGCTAGGAAACTTCACAAATTATGAAGTTTGTAAAGTAATAAAATAATTGAAGCTAATTACATTATAAAATTCTTATCTTTCTTTAAAATTATATATAGATTATATATTATTTTATAGAAAAGACCTAATTTAGATTGGATGTATGCGGGAATGAAGATTACATTTTTAGAAATACAAACAGCTGATTTAGAAAGATTATAATGAATATCCCTACTTATCCTGATTCTCTGTATGGGCTGAATGTATAAATCTTCCTATGAAGTCTGGTAAATATTTTAAATTATTATCTGAATTATTCTGGAAGCATTGGTAATTTATTATTTCTAAATTGTACAATTGTTACATTGTTATTTTTATAATTACAAACTGTAACCTGTTCTGGTTGAATCGACTGCATAAAGACCCTACATGGATGGAAATCTTTAATGAATGACCTCAGTACCTTTCCTTGGGTCAATAATAATAAAGGAATTAAGCTAAATAGAGCATTTACTTATATAAAACTTGGTGCAGGTCTGCTGGGTATTCATTAATGAGCAGAGTCTGTGCCAAGAGGAAAAACTGATTTTATAGTAAGCTTACTGGTGATTAATAATTGTGAAGGTTTTATTAATGACAATATGGATTATATTTCTAATACAAATGCGCCATTCCTGGACTCCAAATATACTTCATATATAGTATGTGCAGCTCACAGGGACGTACCCAAAGTTCAGATAACAGTTCCCATTCTGACACAGTTAACTTATCAACATTCCTCTATCTCACAATGTTGTTAAACGGTTGCTGATGCATCATGTGTTTGGTCAGGCTCCCGCAGACCTATCCAGAGAACCTTGCTGTAAGCATGTACCCTTTCTGTTACAACTGACAACAAGCCATGGATATAAAGAATTCAGTATTATTTTTATGGATATAGATTTTTTTTTAAATGCCTATTTTTTCTTTCTATATTTCCAATGTTGATGAAAGGTAACATGTCAAATTAACAATGATTTTGCACCGGTCTACTATAACTGATTCCCAGACCTATTTTATGCCACACATGTACTTCCTAAATTACCTAAATCGGGACAGAATAAGCCATGTCCCTGTCTCACTGAAATGCCACCCACAAATGGACATGATGGTACTTCTAGGTTTTGGAATGTCAACAATAACTAGAATCTCCCCTTTCCCCTAGGTGTGTCATTTATTAGCATCTACTTATTTCCCTATAGAGTGTAGACCTCTTAGCATCTACTAATATTCACTATAGAAACGGTGTATACCTCTTATTATCTGCTACAAAATTTTTGTTGTTTTGATGTTATTTTCACCTACCTTATATTTCTAATTCCCTCTCTGCCCTCCCTCTAATGTAATATATGTATATTGTATATAATGTATATACTCTGTATAATTTCTGGCAATTGCCCGGCCCCCCACATAATGCCAGGACGTTGTGACTGCGGGAGGCCGTCGGGCCTATTTTAACGCACATAGACGCTAATAATGGCGTCTACATGATTTTATGCGGGCTCCTGGCAGTGGTCGGCGCACCAGTACAGGGCGCTGAGCCACTGCCTGGGGGTGGAGGGACGGCTGGGACCTTAGGCCCGGCTGTCCCCCCCTGATGGCGGCCCTGGTTGTATATGCATATCTTATGGTACATAATCATTTTTAAATGACATATTGACCACTCACACAACAGGTCCTGATTGTGCATATTTATTAATCTGTCTGTCTGTAAATATGTAAAACATATTTGTCTACAACACTTGAGGGTGGTCTACAGCTGTCTACGACTTTCCATGTTTGTCCTGCATTACCATTACTAAATACTGTATTTATATGCCAGTGAGGGATCAGTTCTATAACTGAACAGATTTTTCACGTAAACCGCTCTATAAACTCAATGTGGTGTAACCAAAAGAATACGTTGGGGTGGAGGGGATATTTTTTCTCAGGGTTATAAAAAGCTAATGGAAAATGTGCAAAATATAACAGGACTGAGGCACAGGTTTCCAGAATTCTGCTCCCACAATTTTCCTGTAATTACATGGTAAATTCAAACATCTTAAATGTTATGTTTCCTTCCATTCATCATCCAAACAGTCATTAAATATATTTATTTATATATTTTTAGATTTATTTATACATATAAAATAAAAGTGGTGGTGATGAGAACAAGAAAATTGTGACGTTGTTTTTATTACTATAATATATATTTATGAAGCGAGCAAATAGTGGGTTATTTTATATATATATATATATATATATATATTAATATTTTTCAGCATACTGCCAGTAGATATTGTTATTTATTATGTTGTATTTACTTGTACTGATTGCAACTAATGAAATTTACCTCCCCTGCAATTCAACATGGTTTTATCCACTCATAATGTTACACTTAAATAGTACATAAGTCTGAATCCAGTCCATTGTGTGTGATCTGTGGGGTGGGGGGGTGGGGGGGGGGAATATACCGTCAAACACTTCTGTCATGTAAATGGAGGTCAGTTGTCTAAGTAGCTTGTGATGTATAGGATCATTCAATTATTAGAAAACCAGTATTGTATGAACAAGGTGACCAGTACACCCATATGTCATACATTATGCCATCTGATGTGTTATACCTGGTTCCCAAGACAAATTCCGGACATCTTCAATAGCCCATTATTTTTACGAGGCTAAATATTTTCCTTAAGTAATATGCATTTGTCTTAATATCTCCCCTGTCTAAACTACCCGTAGATTGTCTAGTTCTGCTCCTATAAACACAAACAGCAGAAGTAAGCTCTCTATGAAATGATTGCAAGCTGTGTAATAGTAAAATAAGGTCAAATGGAATACCATTTTCTAAAAAGAAAGAATAACTTGCCTTGTTGAAAGCGTTTAAACCCATATATTTTCTCTTAAAACACATAGATTTTCCACATGCTATATTACCACACGTATTCTCCATTCTAAAAATAAATATAGCGTACATGTGTTTATTTAATATTACATTGCTGGTTTTAACGTTTTCCTGTATTTAAAATTCACAAAGGACTCTCACTAACCCCGATGATGTAAAGCTGATATTTGAAAAGAAAAGTTAGCCAAATAATAAAGAACATTCTTTAGAATAAAAATGGGTCCTAGGGATTTACTTAAACTCTGTATGTCATGCATGTCATGTTATGTTTAATATTTACAACATTTTAATATGTTGCAGGCTCTTACCTACTGTATCAGAACACGATTTATAGCATAAGTACCAGTAGGGTCAATTATTTTCATGCTGCTCTCCTGTATTTCTGGCTGCCTCCTGCTTGTTTTATGTTGGACCTGTTCCACTTTATTATCTCGGTCAACTATGCAGCAGAGTTCATGGATTTCAACTTGCACTTTCTAAACTTGTTAAAATAGACCTGTAAATGAATACGTATCCACAGAACAGCTCAGACCTACCTCAAGTTGTTATTAGCTGGGTGACCTGAAAGGCAAACTTCAACATGTATCTGCTGGATTATGTTTGTGTATAACCTACACTTTACTGACTGGAAGTGTTTCCATCGCACAATAATGTCACAGGGTAACCCAAGGAATATGGATAACCTTTGGGTTATTGCTTCCATTTTATCTCTCTTCGATGAACCCAAGAGATATTGCTAAATTTAGCTGCAATTGCTAAAATTAATTTAGTTACAGGAGGATATAAATGAGGGGCTGTCACAAGGTCATTTGTTTAAGGTAAATAAATGTACAAGAAATTTATTGGCTGCCACCCATGCGGCCAGATGCTAAATAGGACATGAATGTATGTAAGTACATATTAATAATCTCCTAAATTTGCACAAATGCATTTTAAAAATGGTGATTCTGCATCACACCGTCACTGTGGGTTATGGCTATGGATTCATGTTCTTCTTCAACTTGTCTGTTCCCTATCAATACAATGACAATACTGAATTACAAAATCAGTGTAATTGTGATACCCCAGTTATCACTGAGGGGGTTAATGTGCTGTCTGATATGTCTAGTGTCTGATTTTGCACGTAGTTAGCAACATTNTGTCCTTCAAATCCTGTTTACTGTCTCTGACCTGATGGCAGGTGTTAGATCAGGTGCTCTACAGTCTAGTTGCAATGTGGGCGAGTTGTCCGGTATCCCTATAAGCATAAGGGACGTGGCTGTGCAGTACGGCACAAATCAAAGTGGCTGGCGAGTTTGGCGGAGCACACAGGGCACGAAGTATGTAGAACAGCTGGTGTGCCCTGACTGGCATTGGGGACCTTTGGCTGCGCCACTACGCCCTGGAGGATATACAGTATCTCTGTCCAGAGGGCTGTGATGCTATAATGCCTTGTGAGTTATAATGANTGTTATTAGAAGTGACTGTTATTAGATTGCTAGAAGTAATTAGTGTTAATGTAATGCAGGAATGTTGATTGCTGTTGTCCCGTGGCGGAAACGCATCTGTAATGTAACATCAACCTTAAGGGTTATATAAATTAGTAAAAGGAGTCCAGTGGCCCAGCGGTCCGGGAATGGGGTGTCACACATTCATGTGTGTTCTATACGAAAAAAGACCAAACAACACTTAGTTAAGTCTTTTGAACCAATGATAGAAATAATTCAGTACATAATTATTGTCTAAGTACACAAGTGTGATTGGTTAGATAAAAATATATTTCATAAATAAATGATAAAAATATTATTATTTATTTATTAACAGGTTTATATAGCATCATCATATTATGTAGTGCTTTGTAATCTGACACTGATTAAAACTTGGTGGTAATAGACAGAATGGGTGGGGATATGGGCCCTGCCTGCAAGCTTACACTCTATAGGAGAGATACATAGGTGGCAACTCCATTATACAATGGACCACATACACTAGGGACAATTTAGTCAGCTGCCAATTAATATATATAGAACAAAATACTAAATAACTGATAATAGTCATAAACTATTAAAACGTTTAGAATATACACCAAATGTACATGATATCATGCAGTAATGATGGAAGAATCATGGACCTTTAAACAGGCTAGAACAGAATGAAGCAGGTAAGCAGGGTGCAAGCATAATGTGGTGACACATGCTGAAGATGAAAGCCCTCCATCACAGTGAGAGAATATTCAACCTGCACCAGAGTCCAATTAGAGAGAGTCCGATTAGAAAGAGACATTTCAGGGTACTTGTAGTGTTTTCAAACACCTCTCGTAAAGTTCATTACATATCAGGTAACCGGAGACCTCCACTAGCAAATAAAACACAAAAGGCATTTATATAAAAAAAGGTAATTAAAACCAAAATAACAAGAATAAAATACAGAGAATAGATACAATACAATAATACTGATTGCAAAAAATATGCACATAAAAAAAAAATGTGTGAATGGAAACTTCATATTCCTGTTGTATTCAGTTCTAAGGATTCATTAAACCTTGTATGTGTCTAAAATTGAAACATACAATAAAGGTCCCTATGGCAAAGTCTAGTATGTCTGTTAATGCAAGGCCATTCAGATTTTTAATGTGCTTCTTGTAAATGTGCTGTGATACGCTATGGGTAAGTAAATTTTTTTTATATTGTCTCTATGTTCCCTAAATTTGCTTTTTTAATTGTAAGCTCTATATATTGTGGGTAGCATCGGCATTCCATAATATACATGACACAAATTACTAGGAGCTAAGATGGTCTTTTTATTTATTTTAAAATTTGATTAAGAAAACTAATTGAAGAGTTTTGTATTAAAAATCTTTTTTAATACTTCTAGACTTCCTATTAAACCTGGGAATGAATAATATCCAATCCAATCAATCCATACAAGTTGTTTTTATTTTTGGTTCCAAAGCTTCTTCCAATAGGTTCTTATGATAACCATGCACTGAAAACATATGGACCATATTATTTGCCTGAAACTTGAAACTGTTGCTTTTTGTAATTGCATCACAATCCGACCTGTTGCCATTTTGAAGTATATTAAAATCCAGGGCTCATAATGCCCATTGTTAAAGTGCAAATCAGTGTTTTAATTGGAAGGTTATGTAGTTTTTGAAGATGGTCTTCTCATTGTGTTCCTTATAGTGAGAACTAAAAAGTTTTAGTTCTCTGCATAAAGTAACAAGGTGGCCAGCCACACATGGGTGTGTGTGAATATATTTATGCATGGGTTCAAAAAACTAGTGGGGAGGTAAAATGAATGTGTGCATGCAGGGAAATTACTTTATTTTTTGCATTTTGCAAACAGATACTGATCAGTGTTACTGTTACACTGTTATTAGACTTGGGCTAGGAAACATAATCACTCAACTCCAATATTGATTGCAACTAATTCAATTTAACTCCCCTGCAATTCAACATGGTTTTGCCCATACTTGACAAAATCATGATCTGAATCTGGCCTTTAATGTGTTTTGCAGTTCAACCATTCCTGTCTACCTAGATCATGAATCATTGTGTTTACCCCTTTTGTGTATACCCTGTTAAATATCTTTATGTCATCTGCAAAAAGGAACATTTTCCTATTAATAATGCGTATGATCACCAATAAAGATACTAAATTGCACAGGACCAAGTACGGATCCTNGGGACTCCTCTAGTAACATTAGAACCCCAGGGAGAAGACATTCCATTTGTTGCAAACCTTTGTTGTGCGACCTGTAATCAAATCATATCCATGTAACTATCTTTGAATCCAATGCCAATTTTTATACCTTTTAACAGTCTGTCATGTGGCACAGTATCAAAAGCTTCATGAATGAGCTATGTCTACACCCCCTCCCTTGAGCTACTACTTTAGTGACCCAGTCAAAAAAGTTAATAAGATAAGTTTGACATGATCTCCCCCCAGTGAATTCATGCTGCTTAGGATTTAATATATTGTACAATTGTTCTTTTTCCAATGTTTCCTTCAATTTCCCTAACACTGATGTAAAGATCACTGGTTGGTAGTTGACATTCCATGCTTCCACTCTCATACAGGTCTATATTTGCTTTTTCCTAACCTTCTTGAATTTCTCCTGTTACTAGTGACTGGTTGAATCATTTAGTATCCTAGGATGCATTTTATCTGATTCCATTGATTTATTCACTTTTGAGTCCTTTATTAATACCTGCTCCTCTGTGAAAACATGTATAATTCTTTCCTTTGTATCAATATTCTGACATTGTGATTTTTTCCCCCCAAACCCTATGATAGACATATGAATTACAGTGATGTGTTAATTAAGTCTAGGATGGAGAACAAGTTCCTAACTGAAGTCAGACAGCTGTGTTGCACTACAGATCCCATTCAACAGTTACTGATGCAGCAAAGGTTGTAAGGAAATTGAGTACTTCATGATGGACCTGATTCAGGTCCCTTTGATTCAGAGCTGCGCACAAATGCGCAGGGAGATGGGCATGCCGTATGCCACGCATCCCTGCGCTAAGCTTAATATTGCAGAGGCTACCGCTGCTGTAAAGTGTACATGAAGTGTACGCTGCTGTCATAAAAGCCAGCAACTGCTGCCAACTTTTATGAATTAAATGTAGTTTTAAAAAAATGTTTTAAATGTTAAAAAAAACACACACAACAGTTTATTTGTCAGGACATGGTGTAAGCTGCGCTGTCAATAAGCAGGGCTTATACCTTCTAAAAGCACATATTCAAATGAAAAAATTGATTTTCATTTTAATATGTGTTATTCGCACAGGCACAGAGGCAGTCTTTGCACCCGCCTCCGTGCGATTCAGCGCCGACCTGCGCATGTGCTGGTGGCCTGGTTGGCGGAGTCGCCGTCTTGAATTCGGTTCGATATTTTGAAAATGTTATATAATATTATAAATTTTAAGGCCTAGACTATCCAATACCCCACACTAAGGATAATCAATTAATTATAAGGCTGCTACTATGGAAGAAATTATATATGACTATTATATATTATATATTAATTATATATTAATTAGAATTATATAATAAATATACACAGGCACCTTTTTGCCAGTGCAGTATGAAAGCAAATATTATAATATGCACTATGTAATATTTCATGCATTAAAATATACATAACACAGTTTAAATATTTTTTCTTTTTAAATCCCTACTAAGTAATCTAAACTGCAGCATAAAGCAATACCAGATGTATTAAACAAATAATATAATCGAAAATCTGTTTTTGGTGGATTTTATTGCATATTTTTTACTATTAACAGCCCATAACCCCAATATGTAAATCCTTTATATGTAATTCATATATGTTTTTCCATTATTCCGTACAGATGGCATTGACTTCCTTTTAAATCCTAATTACATCATTTGCTGGTTTTATGTTTTAGAGAAATGTGCCTGTAAAATATTACAGTTTATAGAGACAAAAACACATTATATGGATATAGTTCTGTACTGGATATGTTTGTGTATTCATCACATAATTAGGTGTGACTCACTAGTAAAAAGAACCATGTATAAAATAACAGTGGATCAAACTGACATAACTCGTGTAGTCAAAATATAGTAATCAGCGCTCCATCTAACATGTTCAGAAGCATTTCCCCTGTCTACCTAAAACATATATGCTTTTACACTCCAGTGGAGAAGACGATTGATATAAGAAATAAAGTGGAATGTATTACAGGTTACAGCTAAGAGACGTATTTATGAAGAAAACATGCAATCATAATAGACATTCAATCAACAGATTTATAATATGTTATAAACCAGTGGTTCTCAACCTTTTTCTGGTGTTTACCAATTACCCATTATGGAATCCGGTGAAATACCACTGACCAATCCCATTGTTTTAAAGGTATATTATCCATAAAATGAATTTTTGCTTAAATATTGTTTTTCTTTTTCTTCCTAATATTCCACAAAAAACTAACTAATACCACGTTCAGATTGTCTGGGCTTTAAAAGGCTGCAGTCTGTGGTGTAAAGCCGGNGGGGCAGCATGCAATTCCTGTTCAGACTTTCAGGAAACTCCGGCTCTACAGTGAAGCCGGCTTTCTGTTAAGAGGATAGGTCACCTAAAAGAGCTGTGATTGTATAACGATCAGTTTCATTTTACATACTAGAGAATGTAAGCTTGAATCTAATATGGGCAACATCCCTACTTTTCAATCTCACTGCAATCTCCCAGGTGGAATGTAGCCTACCTGAGGTAACTGAGAGAAGGTCACTGGCCTTTTATAAGATGGCTACTTCCTGTGCGGCCTCTTTTTTCTTTCTGATCTTTACCCACCCTCCCTTTACTGTTGATATCAGTATGTCTGTATATGTTTTGTTGTCATGGTCAGGAGTGGGCAGAGTTTTGTTTGTTCTTGGTGGCACTCATAGGTGGCTATTTGTGGAGGCCCACGTCATGGAGGTTGGTGAGTTTTGTCCGAGTCAGATAGTCTTGGCCTTTGTCTTGTCACTTGTTTAAGTGGATCACTGAGGATAAGAGGCAGCTGATTATATGTGTAACATCTTAATACTTATATATCTGCTTTACTTGATTTTGCTTCTGGCCACATCCAAATGTAAAAGTAAATTAATCTAGACAATCTAAAAACTTCCCCATAAATCACCCAAAAATAAATATCCTTTTCTTTATGTGTCAAGTGTTGTTATTTATTAGATGATGTAAGATGTAAGAGGGGCGGGGGAAGTTTATTATTAATAATCACTGTTTAATCATCATTTAAAATTAAAGAGAACATCTATATTTCTTTTTTCACTCCCTGTGACATATAAAAATGACTATGTCTTGTTCATTTGCTATAGTTCTGCTTAAGTAAAATTGGCTGAGGTTAGTTGATCCAGATATCTTGGAGTTTTAAGACTTTTTGGCTGCTATGCACCAAGTCTACCCCAGGAGACAGAACTTGTACCCCACATTCCATTACAACATGGTAAAGAATGTGAGTAAGAGATCTACGCATAGTGGAGCTAAAGCAGATGTAAAGCACAAATAGGCACAAATTACACATCCGATAGCTCAGATCACAAAACATCCTCTGTATCTGTGTGCGAGAACAGCACGTGGGACTGGATGCAGACATGAGAGGTTTGCGTCATAAACATCTGTGCTTTTTTCACGCGTACAAATCTTGAGCTTTGTAGACAGGTATAGGCATGCTAAAGAAGCCTGCTGAGAGGAGGAAAACTTTATGCACTTAGCTTCATGTGTAAGCAGATTAGCCCATAAAGTTTATGGTAGGCTTTTGGATACTCCCTTCTCTTGTGCAAATACATAGACCTGTTTGGGAACGTAGATCAATCGCAGGTCTGGGTCCTGCCCATAAGTGTACAGACACAATGAGGGCTAGCTCAGTGTAGTTATGTGACCATATATATTATGTACACAATATTACACTATAATTTGGACTACCAATGGAAGTTCTGATAAAAAAAATATACAAAACAATATTTTTAATATTTAATCAAATATTTAGTAAAAAAATAAAAACATGAAATAAATCCCTTAGTGTTTGTAGAAATTATTGTATATATGAACAGAACATCTGCAAGATTTCTGACCCGTAGCAAAATTTTTTCAGTGTCACATCCTAACACAAGGCTCTAAAATAGGTCACAGAACAGCAATCTGTCACAGAAATTGATCAGTAGCAAGCGTGAATGTTTTTAGGTAAGAACTCTTTTTTATACCTGTGCTCAGATCTTGAAAGTGTGAACGCAGAGAAACATGACACCAGCTAGTGTAGGCTCACCTCTGGTTTGGCCCCAATGATAGGAGTAACAGTCTTTAGAAACCTGCAGACTATGTGCATTTGGCAGAGTGCCATACTAAAATATACCTGTCCTTGAAAGCTCTACTAGAGTTTCTGTCAATGTATTTAAAAGCATGTTCTTGGCTTTAAATACAATTTGGTTTTTCTATGAAAGAGTCTCTTTAATATAAGATAACACACCAAGAACACAGCGTATAAGGACACAGATGTAAAGTAGACAGCACCTCTCACAGTAGTCTTCGAGTGAGGTCCTCTTGTAAAGAAGTTGATGTGTTCACTAGCCATGAAAGTTATCTTTAATTGAGGCATAATGGTTTAGAAAGCAATTATCCTATTTGTTGAGCATGTTTGCATGTCGGAGGTCAAACACAAGTGCTGGCAACTTTTTTTGGGTAATTTCACATTCAAAAAGGCGTTTCAGCATTTTCGTTGTAATTAATGAAGCATCACTGAATGTGTTCCAAACACAAAAAAAGTGTTTTAGGCTGTAAACGATTTCATAATCACTATGTAATCCTTCAGCTGAAACACGGTTCCAGCTTTATAGACTCAACAACCCTACTTCATTCACACCGATTTATCTGCGGTTTGGTAAATGTTTTGGAAATCACAAAATATAAAGATCAAATAAAGGGAAGATAATTCATTTGACCTTTTCCAGCTGAAAAAACAACAGACCAGAATTATAGAAAAGAAATTCAGATGGCTTCCTTAGGTGATGATTTAATTCTACTTGTCACACTCTTTGCTAAGAATTCTCCATAATAACAACAATCTTTTTTACAAAACAATTTCACTTTATATCTCATTAAGCTTACTGTGTGGCTTGCTATAGGAATGTCGACATTGATATCAAGTCCTGAATTTTTAAAAGTTTAGCCAGGGGCGGGCGGGCCCCCTAGGGTTGTGGGCCCCATAGCTGCCGCTATGGCTGCTATAGTGGTAGTTACACCCATGAGTTTATCATATATTACAGATTAATGTAATAAAAAAAAAAATTCTGTTTGAAACATTTTATTGAATTTTCAACTTTAAACAAACAACTGACAAAGATTGCAGAGAATGTCATACAATACAGGTAACAGAAAAAGGATACAGGCTTACAGGCTAATACGTAAGCATATACAAACAAAGGAGGCAAGAACAAACAAATATGCCGTAGCGAGACATTTTCAATTTATTCCAGTAAAAAATATAAAAACATCTATAAAAACTCCAAAAGATCTTAACATATAGTGGTGCGGTATGCTAACTTTTTTCTCATTTTTACCACATTTAGTTGGAGTCTACACATGGTTTTGTTCTGTTGTCATTTTCTCTTTTACGTACTCGATGGAGTGGACTTTAAATGAAAATTAATGGTGACAGGAGAACCATCGATCAAAGATTATTGAAGAAAGCAGAAAGTGACTTTGCATTGCCTGCTATATACTTTCTACATATTGTCTACATACTTTCTGCTAATTGCCTGCTATACACATGCTATACACATATTCCAAATAATCTCCTGAGACCAGGTCCTATATTTACTAAACTACAGCAATGGAAATATGGTGATATATATATATATATATATATATATATATATATATATAAACTGTGGCTTTTTTAATAGTCCATCTGCTGTGGTGCCCTCCATGAGAAGTAGTCAACAAGATGCTGTAAGGAGGCACTCTCAGACTTTCAATTTGCAAAAAAAGCTTCACGTTTTATTTCATCCAACGTTTCAGGAGAAGGCAACCTCCTTTCCTCAGGGAGTTTACAAGCCACAAACAGATTGAAAAAAACTCACATTTAAATACATGTTGTCCCTCGTGCTCATTCAACCCACCTGTGAGCCACGCTGAACGAGCATTGGCTCAACTCCATCCCACGGCCAGCAATGACATCCCGCGTAGCATTACATTTGGTATTGTTCATGGTTAAAATTATATACTTGCTGTTTACCACCAGACAGGCCCCAAACTGGTATAGCATATGTGTGTGTGTTTATATCTCTACTCTCCATATTTCCTTCCACACTTACATATAACTGTCTATTTTTCTTCCCTGCTTTACTATAAGTTATTGTGGGATGTAAGTGTGGGACGGAAGATGGAGAGTAGAGATGGTCATTAGGGGGAAGATTGGATGTGTAGTGGCCAAGTTAGAGGAGTGGGGCAGGTAGTAGTGGTGAGGAAGCAGAGAAAGCACATAAGAGAATAAGAGAGTAGAGGGAATAGACAAGATAGAGTAGAGGAAGACTCCAAAAGAGAGTAGGACAGAAAAAGGATAACAGATGGGTTAGATGTTAGCTTTATGATGGGGAACTATGTCACACATGAAATACTTTTTACTTTTAAGAAATTTCAACCAATTAAAGTCGGTCTTATGGTGTCAGCTGTATACTGTCAATATTATGTCTCATTGCCGAATGTAACCAGCTGTATTTAAATATGTTTGGGTAAATTACATAAATCAAAGATTTAAATTGTGAAACTGATTTTTTTACATGCCAAAAAAAGTATTATTTAAAAATCATACTTTCCACATAGATGGAAGGAATGTGTGAAACTGTTGGAAAAGGGTATGTTTGTTTTATTCCATTGAATCAAGAAACAGAAGAGGTCCTATGCATTTTATTTTTCCACAATTTGAAGGTGTTAGTTCCATTTCAGTTCAATACATTACACATGAGTACAGTGCACATTTGAAGAGACTAAATAAAGAGGAGTGGTGACCAAGAACATCAATTGGTTTTATCTTCCTCTAAATACAAACATAATGACTAAGTACAATTCTAAATGTAAATTGTAGATCAACATATTATAGAAATTGTATCATTTTCTTCTTCCAAGGTGGTTTTAGAGTCAAAATGTTCTCTTGGTGTCATGTTCCGGGACAAATTATAATGGTCAATTTTCCGTATTAGTCGGGAGAAATGAGAAGCCAAGGTTCAGTACCTGTTCTTCAACAGGTGTCAAATTGAAAACTATGTTTTCCTGTGTAATTTTTACAGAAGCATTCCCCCCCCCCCCCTTGTTGGACCGGACCTCCTCTGACCTCCTCTTGAGACTAAGAGAACATTTTGATTCTAAAACCACCTTGGAAGAAGAAACAGCAACTGACCAGTGGTATAAGAACTTTATCCCTAAATCCTCCTTTGACGCACAGTCTAACAATGCCTCACTAAAAAGTTTTCTACAACTTATGGATGATGGCATGAATAAAGATGTAGATCAATTGGCCAGACCCAAATACAATTTAAATAAAAAAAAAAAAAGCAACATTATGGAATCTACTCCAGAATGAAGATCTCGTCTTCCGGAGTGAGAAAAGGGTGTAGTGATATATGAAATATACCAACAACTACAGAATGCCCAATTATATAAACCTTTACCGTTTAATCCCACACAAGAGTACAAAAGAAGGGTGGTTGCACAGTAGGAGTATTCCCAGAAAAGTTGGCCAATGCATTAACAGTGGAGTTTCCAAAGATGCCACTACTATATACGGTCCCAAAAATCCATTAGGACTTGGTGAATATATGTTGGAGACCTATAATCTCTGCCAGGTACTCCATATTAAAACCATTACAATAATTTGTGGACCATTGTTTGAAATCAGTGGTGCAAAAACAAAAAAAATATCTGAAGTACACCATGCAACTCCTACAGATAATACAAGAATTGGCCATCCCACAGCAAAGTTGGCTGTGCACGGTGGATGTTGCCAATCTATACACCAGCATAACCCACTTTGAGGAGATACTGCTAGCAAAGATGTTGAAGATGATCCTCACATTCAATTATTTTACATTTGATGGTAAATTTTACCTGCAAAAGCAAGGGTGTGCGATGGGGTCAAATGTGGCCTCATCGTAACCCAATGCTTTTATGTTTGCTATCGAGAAGAGACTGTACTTTGAAAATCCTAAGTGCAGTGGAAAAACGTAATTGTTCTATTGGTACATAGACGATATCTTAATAATTTGGACAAGCACTAGAGATGACTTCATTGAGAACATGACATGTATCAATACTTTGGATCCAACATCAAATTTACCTACGCTATTGATAGTACAAAAATTGCATACTTGAATGTACTATTGATTAAAGAAGTCTCATTTATAAAAACAGAAGTGTTCCAAAAAACAACCGATTGGGACACTTTACTTCATGCTAACATGAAGTAATGGCTTAATCACAAATGGCCAAAATTAGGTGAATTAACAGCAAACGAGCAGAAGAACAGATAGAACAGGCACTTAAACAAAGAGGGTACTCAAATAAAGCCCTACAAGAGGCTAAGGATAAAATTAATCTGGTACCAAGGGAACAAATATTGAAATCTAAACCCAAACACAAAGTATAGAACCAAATCCCGTGGATAACACAATTTAACCATCTCAGTTTCTTTTGGAGGAGAATGGCCAGATCATTGTGGCCTATCATAACCACAAACAGAGTATTGCCAAGTTTTTCACAAAGAAATCTCCCTTGCTATACCAGGAGTAGAAACATCAAAGATACTGTATGAAAAATGAAGTAAGAACCAAGACCATTGCCACCCAAGAACATTTTTTGATGAAGAAACCAGGGAACTGGTGTATGACCTGTAAGTAATTAATGACGGGATCAGTATGTAAGTNTATGTGGGTAAGAATACCCACTTGCTAAAAGTGAGAGTTGCACTCCAAAGATCAGCCATTAAAGGGGCCTTGGAAAACAAGAAACTTGAACAACCTGTTGCTAGACATTGGGCATTAGAGAAACATTCCTTATCAGACTTAAGATACTTTGGTGGGGACTGGAGTTGCCAGTTCAATGCCACTTCGAATGGTATTTTCACGCGTGGCACCTTGAATCGGCCCCATAGTGTCAGATCCATAATTTTCAAGGTCGGTAAACTGATTGATGACAGTCCCGGTGACATTAAAGTCCAAAACTAAAAAAAGTCTGCTATAGTGTCAAATACATAGTTTTCGAGGTCGCTGAGATGAATATTCCCAATGTTGTTTAAGTCGATGTTCATGGAGGGGGAGAAGGGGTGGAAAATAAAATGTCCAAAATGTCCTAAATGACATGTATAGTTTTCTGTGTCACTAAGCTGATTGGCGACAGTCTAGGTGACATTTAAGCCCAAGTTTAGTATAGTTCAGCAGGTTGCGGCTCTCCAAATGTTGTCAAAGTACACATTCCAGCATACTTTAACTGCTTGTTACCTGGCAAGGTATGCTGGGATGTGCAGTTTGACAACATCTGGAGAGCCCAAGTTGCCTACCCTGGTCCCTGTTGGATTTCCCACTGGCCTTCCATTTGGATAATATCACATGCTGATTTAGGCAGGACTTTCCAGATCCGTGGCCCATAAAAGGGTGGGCCTTAAGGAAAAGATTATGTGGTTTGAGTATATAAGTTCAATTGTTGTTAGAAGAAAGTGGACCTTATTTTCAAATCACACCTGTGCAATGCAGGGGAAACAACTAAATTACTATTAGACATATTAAAGGATTTTACTCTTCCTATATTGTGTAATTGTTGCAAGTCTACAATGAAGACAATATCTAACCTGTATAGTGTATAACATCTGTTTCTGGATACTTACGACCCAAGGCAGGTTTTATATTAGTTACTCTTCTTCCCTTTAAAGACTAAGCAGAAAGAAACTTGATATAGACACTCTCTGTTTGCTTTATTTGGGTTTTTGTTCCCATCAAATAGAATATTAGCTTTTGTGAGCATGTTGAAGTATCTGCACTGAAGAGCTACTTCCTTATGTATCTTTATGTCTGTTGCAACAATAATAAAGTGACTGTTTGGAGAATATCAGATAGTTGTGCACAGATCGAGTTAATATGTCACTGGTTTAAAATTACTTATTATCAATGTTGACCTCATAATTGGATAAACTAGTGCCAGATTCACCCTTCTTTACATCTTTTTGTTATAAAATTGTCTCTAAGGAATCTCTGTTTGCCACAGGGGTTGATGTTCACATTCTATTTTGAATTACCGACCCTTCTCATTACCATGTGTACCCAGAAGCATTCATATCATATCATACGCTTCTTTGATTTTCTATTTTCCAAATGTTTATCTTCCTCTATGCTTGAAGTGGTCGGAGGGCACGTTTGCATTATGTAGCCTTGCTACCATTCATTGAATGCCCTCACGACTTTCTTGAAATTACAATTCTGACATGTTCCAAGTATAATCTGGACAAATGGGTTTCATAAGTTATGATATAAATTATCAGTTTACAAAAAACAAATTTAGGTTAGCCATACGGTTATACTAAGAAGATAAGATAAGATGTGGAAAAGGTTACTAGAATGATGTAGATTGTGTATATGTTGTATAGAAACAAAGAAGAGTTTAAAAATATATACTGTATACTATGATACTGCTCTGTTAATGGGTCACTTAAGCTAAAATTCATGTTTGCAGACAAACTCTTTGCTCTCCACTGTATATGACAGAGAATAACAGCTTGTACAAAGCAAACCTAAACACAATGTCAAACATCTCACCAGGTCTTGGTCTTTAAAAGATCTGAGGCTTCATTTTTGCCTTTGTTCTGTTCGTATCCAGTGGCATAAAACAGCCCTACTGCCAAGTAAGGCATGTTTACAAAACTCTTTTACACTTTAAGACACTTAAAGTAACTAACTTCGGCAAACACAAGATTTAAATCCCCCTGGTCTCTGCCATCTTGTATGCAGCCATGTAGGTGGAGCAGGTTAGAACAGGGGTATCCTTGAGTGAGGCTACACCCCTGTCCTAATGCTTAAAATGGAGTAGTCCAGCCAATTGCATAACAGGCACTTTTCAGCTAGTTGGCCTGAACCGATGTTGGAACAGGTTTTGTAGCCACGGTGCAAATTAATGAAGCAACATGTCAATCAGTCATGAATTTCTTTAGTTAAGAGGTATGTCCTGCTTTATCCTACAGCCATGTATTTATCTATTCCTATGTATTATATAGAGTAGTAAAACACGACAATTACACTTGCCCAATCCACGGTCCCCTACCCCTTACAAATCCTGCATTAATTGTGAATAATTCTATAATCTTTCATTATGAGATTAAATAAAAGGTGTTATTTTTTTTATCTACCATTTTCAAACATAGTGTTCTATATACACTTGTGCAATGCATAACTATTGATTGTGAAGGAGGGGGGGTTAATTGGATGTAGAGCAAATTGGTAATTCAGTAGCACAATACTAGGACATCTTCTGGGTCTTGCTAAGAAACAATCTCCAGCGCATGTAGTCTGTGAGTAGAGGCCATTGAAAAGCTGGCCTGTGAGATTAATTCTGCCATCGCAATGAGTTTGAATCAGCTCTTAACTCACATTGAGATGAAAGGCACAAAGCCTCTCACCAGGACTGGTCAGCAAAACCCACTGAGATCAACCGACTGGGGAGGATTATGGTATGTTCATCTGCTGGCTCTCTGGCAAGACAGACAGTCTCAAAAGAAAAACAATAATTAGTGATAATTGCTTGTGTCCAAACACAAGCATTAAAGCCTTTCCCTCTTTGGTACTTTGTGAGCTGGAATGAAAAAGACACCCCTTGTTTTGACAGATGGAGAGGCGAATTGAATTGGTGACAGATGAAGTGACATGTCCTGAGACATTAGAAAAAGAACACCAGTGTAAGGAGGGGGACCTGGGATACAGACAGTGGAACACAGAGTTCGACTTTACAAACAGAGGAGCAAGAAATTTGCAAGATAGACTCTATTCTCTCTCCTTTCTACGTTCAGTCAATTATAAAGCCACTAGTAATTCAATCATGAATACTGTACATGTCTAAGGGACTTTGGGATAGACTTAAATTTTATTACCGTAAAAATGTATAAAATAAATAAAAATTATTTAAAATGTAAAAATGTCTGTAATACAAGGTTGCTGGCTTTTGGTTTCCCCCTCCTGGGAGATACCAAAAGCTTGCAGCATGTGGATAATGATCTTAACATGATTTGTGTCATGCTAAAGCCCCACCCCAGAATGGAAAAGTAATCTATACTACGGATAGACGTCATAAAGCCCTGCCCATTCTTTGTACTGGGTTGGATATAAATCACTGCCTCAGCCCAGGATACTGAGAGAATTGCCCGAAATTCTGGCAATTATATTTCAGCATGTTACCGAATTACAGAATTACATCCAACTTCATGCAAAAAAAAGNGATTATGTAGACTGGAGAGTATATTTACTAAGCGGTGAGATTGCAGTGAGATGGGGATGTTGCCCATAGCAACCAATCAGATTCAAGCTCTTAGTTTAATTTTAGATTAGTACAAGAATAGTACAGATCTAATTATTAAATATAAATGTAAAATCATCATAAACATTAAACAATACCCCCCCAACTGTCCCAATTTTAGCGGGGCATTCCCGCTTTTGGGGGACTGTCCTGTTGTCCCTCCGTCCTAGCGGAGAAACTGGTAGGAAAGTGTATTTTTTTGTTTTGCGGCCCAAAAAAGGGGGCCACGGACGGGAGGCGTTTAGGCGTGTGAGGGCTGGACTATTTTATACCGACTGTCTGGGATTAAT
>JABWIB010002662.1:7076-20461 GCA_016617825.1 Platyplectrum ornatum | reverse complement strand
AGATAGATAGATAGATAGATAGATAGATAGATAGATAGATAGATAGATATGAGAGAGAGAAAGATATGAGATAGATAGATAGACATGAGAAAGATTGATAAATATATAGATAGATAGATAGATAGATAGATAGATAGATAGATATGAGAGAGATAGAAATGAGATAGATAGATAGATAGATAGATAGATAGATAGATAGATAGATAGATATGAGATAGATAGATTGATAGAAAGATATGAGAGCGAGAATGATATGAGAGAGATAGATAGATAGATACATATGAGATAGATAGATAACTTAAAAAAATCTTTAATTATACTGTATATTCTAACTAATCTATATCACACTTACACTGTAAATATTTTATTGTAAATAAAAATACATTCTACAAACATAAACTACATGTTATGCATTATTTACCATGCCTTGCTATAATTCTACAAGCCCTTAGCATAGTTTGTTTGAGAGAAGTATGCATCTTATTTAGCTACAAATAAATAGGAAATGACAATCTCTAACCCTCAGCATTAGTAGGGATTATGTGCTTTAACTGAATGCTTGGAACTGCAATAAACATTTATTTCCAGGTTATATTGAGTGCTATAAATTGAAATGACGCCTTGTTTTGCAGGAGAGATCGCAGCCAAATTTTATATACTGGCTCAAAGCAAAACAATGGACTGTTTACAGGAGTGCCGTCACTTGTCATTACTACCTATAGCCCAGACACAGTGTGAGCCTTGTACTTCAGACTTGTGTTTGCCAAACAAGGACACTTTGATAGCTGTGTAAAAGGGAACAGAACAAACAATGAAGGGATAGTGCAAGGGCACAAGAGCTTCAGAGTGCAGGTACCTTGTGAAAAAGAGGATTAGAGAGACACACAGAGGAAACAAGGAGGAAATGATCCTTNACAAAACACCATAAACCATGTAACTATTAATGGAAAATCAAAAATTAACAAAATATTATACATTGTGCATATGTGTAAATGTGAGCAATAGAGATCTTATTGGGAATGTATTTAAAATGTGTATAATTCATTTTCCTTTCAAGTACAAAAACTAATAGGACTACCGAGGAGCTCATTGCCATCAAATGTGGTAAAAAATAAAGAGAATTATGTTAGGAAGGGGGAATGGTACTTTTTTGTTCACCACGTTATATTTCTTTAGCCTTAAGGTGATGGTAGCTCTAGTTACAGNATGCAGTCCATTGGCTTATCACTGACCCGTCACTGAACAAAGCTATAAAAATGGTTTGTTTTTTTATGACAGACTACAACTTAATTTACACAAATATATTTATACTAAGTTTCATGGGGGCTCATCATTTCGCCTGTATCTTCCAGTATCTATATTCCTTGGGCATGTGCCATTACACTGACATTCTCTCCACCTTGTTCTTTATCAAGCAGATGAACTTCAGAGTTGGCATAATCATTATCAGTGCAGATGGGTTGGCTGTCTGTAGGTTTCCGTTAAATCGGTATTTAAAATATACAGACACTGATGAAATTTACCTCCCCTCACTCGCCTGACTTGAGTGGTACGTAAGTCAAAACTAAGTAAATTCTGGATTTGGTCCATTGTCATAATAAATAAAAATAAATAAAAAAAACTTTTTTTTATCTTTCTACATTAAAAATCNATTTCATACACTGCAGCTGCTACTGTTATTTCCTATTTAAACTCATGATATCAATCTCAGATTATATTTTAACAATATGATACTCTGTTTTATGATTGACTAATATATTAGAAATTGGCAATGGAAGAAACATTTAATATATCTAATATTTTGCCTTTGCCTGTTTGGTAAATGACAAATGGTTTTATGATGTGACACAAACTCATCAATAATATATGATAGGAACTATAATAAATAAATAAATACTTTTCACCTCTGACGGTTACAAAATGTTATTTTTCAATAGCAGACATGAAAACCCCATGAACAATGCAGAACACACTGATCTGCATAACAACAGCAGCATTGCAACACACAACTATTGTCAAGCCGGCGAGGTCAGTCAGGACAGAAACCGCCTTTACTAACCCAATTATTTAAGGAACAAGGGACCTGTACTCCCCCCCACCAAAGCACCACCATTTGTCCTCTCTTTATCCAACATCATATAGTGCAGGCTGCTTTGTACGTAATATGCATACAGTATATCAGCATCACAAACATGCATTCATGTGCACTGATCACCTACTTAATCAATGGTGACATATTACCACATACATTATTTTGTTATTCATGCCCATTACTCGCATCACTCAAAGGTGCAAGTTTGCACTAAATCCTAAGCAACCAATAATTGCCTGTAATCCCTTTAGTGCAGGCTAGAGGATGAAAGCAAATGTCTGATAGGTGAAATGGTTTTAGTGTAATTTGATAAATTTCTGTAGACTTCTGCTGTGTGCGTGTGCAGGGACTATGATTTCACCACTAGGGGGCACAAGACAAACCATATTTCACTTTACTGTGGTCGAAAACCAAGTCAGACATTACATCTTTAAGTCATTTGGAAAACATTGGCGATACACAAGCGGGTTCATTGTCATACAAATACACTGTACAAAATCTATGCCAAATGTACACCTCCTAATTGCTTTTACATCATCTTCCTTTTTCTCTCAGTAACAGGTTACCTTGGGGGGACATAAGCCATTACACACATACACATAGCACTTTCTTATAGCCTCTAAACAAAGTATAGACAACCTTTGGCACTGTTATGCGCCAATAGCATAGGATAATGTGCTTAGTGACAACACATGATATATGTCATCTATAAACCTTAAAGAGCTCCATGAAATTCACTTGATTTGGCAATCTTACAGAATTCCTCCACCACCCTCTTAACAATCCTTTAACCTACTATTAACCTATATCCTCTTTACTATCCCTTTCTTGATTTACAGATTAAATAAGGGTATTACTCTTATCTAGCAATCTGTTCCACTGTGCCCATATCACAAACACAGCATAGGCTGTAGGTTTTTGGTTAGTCGTGATTTATACATATTTGTTTAAAATTGTAATGTGCTATAATGTACACCGGTGCTAGATAAAAATGTATTAGCTGATAGTTACATAAAAGGTTCTTTTCAGATAATCTTAAATCTTTTGAAAACATAATCCCAACAGAAGTAAATGTATAGAGGAACTCTCATGTGCAATTTAGCAAAAATGTGAGTATGAGTATAAGACAAATATTATCATTGCCGATGTATATGTGTCTGAGTTAAATACTGTATTAACATCACTAGCAAACCAAAACACATCAGTACATTGACACTCCCCAATGATAACATACACTGTGACAGGCATGATTAATTATAAATTGCAACATCAGACAAATGGAAAAGATTACTGTGAAGACTGTTAGGAAGGGGCATGGTGTATAGGGAAATAGTAATAATAATTCCTTTAAGAGAATAATTATAGTACAGTTCAGCAATAATGAACATTAATATGAATATGATATACATTAGCAATAAAATATAATAACTTAGAATATAAAGACATTTGGAAAGAATGGACAATTCTTAATTTACTTTGAATTTGCATTAATTGTTTGCGTAATAAAAGCATAATTAATATTCTAATGGATATTAATTGCTATGGAGTTAATTGCTAAGAACTGTGTTCTGGAGTATTTGCCAGAAAATTCTAAAACATAAGTAATAGTTTGTAAACCAATTTATTTTATGTAATGCTTGTTTTCATTGCAATGAATTATGAGGGAATTTCCTAGCTGTATGGCTTTTCACACACTGGTTTCTTGTCGTGAATTCCTCTTGCTTACTGTGGTAGAAAATATACCACACTCCCAATAAATCCTGCTTAGAACGTCCTTGTTAATCTTTGACACATGATGCAATGTTTTTGCGGACTCAATTAGAGGTAAACCTCACCTGTTCAATAGTTTTAAACTGTTGTGGCAATGGAGAAACAAACAGGAGTTTATGAGTTCAATAAACTCAATCCATTGTGAAATAGCATGGGGTGGCTTAAAATTCTTTGCATTCTGTAAAAAATAAATTCACTACTTACAAATGCCATTAAAATAGGTAAATAGCTGAATAGGGAGACTCTATGCTACATCATTGTGCAAATTGCACTGACGTCTGTCTAGGTCTGAAGGTTAGATAATTGTTATTTCCATTCAGGTCAGATCTGCCACTTTGCCTTATATGTATTGATATGTATTGATTTTCTGGGCTTTCAATATTCTATTTGATGATCCTATACTGATCCAGAGTGGGGCATCAGTCTGTTTTTCCATTGGATGCATTGCAGTGTGTGTGGGTTTCAAAAAGTCAGTTGCAATGCTGGGGCCACAATTCTTATACGAACCTTTCCGAAACCAGGTGCGTGATGTTGTAAAAGTGGGTGTGACTACAAATTTACATGGCTTTGTGCGCCTGTATCCGCCTCTGGAAATAAATTTGCATGCGACTTTGCCTTGCACCATCCCTTACCATGATGCAAGCGCAAGCTTGTCCATGTTTGGATCTGTGCAGCATATAGTAATGCAAATACATGTTTACAAACATATATAAAGCGCTGAATTTTCGAAAGTGGATATACACTGTGCAAATTGTCCCCTTATTTATCGATGTTAATATTTGCATATTTACTTTTTTTATGTTATTTAATGGATCTGTGTCAACATCCATCCATATCAGCTTAAGAAACTTTTTAACTAGTGTAATGTTCATAACCTCAGCAAAGATTATTAAAATTAGCACATAATTGAAACTGTCGCACACACAAATAAGTACAAAATCTCCGCACATTTCTTATTGCACTTCTGATCCAGAGCTGGAAGCAAATTTACAAATAAACAACGCTAATTTCGTTATAATTCTAAATATATCTGTTCATTGTTTACATTGTCTAGATGCAGATTTGTACCAGATTTGGTTCAAATCATAATGAAAATGTGTATTTATTTGCTTTTATTTGCTTCCGTCTAGTGCTGGTGTACCTGTCCACAGACAGACTGAGGTGAATGTCATGCACTTATCAGACCATTTAATCATTTAATTAAATAAACTGCAAACATGTCTATACATCAACCACAAAGCTGACAGGTGCTGAAGAAGAAGAACTATTAAGCCATGACATGCTGCACAATATAATACAATACTAACTGGTACCAGTATAGTGCCCATTCATACCAACATTTTACTGATATACTTTATTTATTGTTTTTTTTTACTTATTTTGTTTTTAAGTTACAGTTGTTATTAAAAAAGAATAAAAATAAATTTCTTTGTTTTTTTAAAAACATAAATATTGTATAATTAATGTAGTGCAAAATAAGAACATTTAAATAATAAAAATAAGCATACACTTTGAGTAAATTTGCTGTTATTCACTTGTACTAACCATCCCAAGTGTACAGATACTGTGGATTGGATAAAGAAATCCTTGATGCTATGGATCATGTTATTTATGTTCTGCCATTATATTAAATTTTTATTCCAGTTTAATTTGCTATTTTTGTAAATGCATTGTTAAACAAAAATGAAATACCATAAGTAACCGCTACATATATATATGCCCATCATGAGGTGTCTAACCCTATTTATTATAAAAATACGTTCTAATAATTTGAGTTTTTGGAACCTCAGTGTATAGGCGTGTATAGTGCAAATTTTTTGAAATACCATTCACGAAACATATTACTCATTAACAGTAATTAAAAAAACTTAGCAAAGAAACAGACATTTGTTTAGCAATACAAATATGACCTGCTATTAGAGAAAGAGATTTAAATGATTACAATTTCTTTTTTTTATAGTAAATTTTTCAGGATTGAACTTGCTGCAAGCAAAAATATGTATAAGTATAAACATAGAACTATACATAATAAGTAATATTAGTAAGATAAAAAAAATACATTGATACATAAGATTCTTGTTATTTTTTCAATAGTTAGATAAGGATACAAGAAGCAACTTTTGTACTTTTCCATTACATTTTTACGTTAATGGGTTTATTTAAAAAAAAATAATAGCGGATTAAAAAGTTTTAGATTTTGTTAATTAATTGTTTATTGGTAATAAAAATAGGTGTAATGTAACAAAAACTAACATAAGGTAATTTTTTTTATAATACATCTACATTAAAATGAGATGATTTTGTATGCTGTGCATGTGTTATGGGATGTGTTAGTATTTAACTCTTTATAAGACTCCATCAAAAAAGGCTATCGCCCAATACAAACAGCTGCAACAATAAACACCATATTGTCCTCTATGGTTCCATTTGTTTTTTTGCAAATAGAAGGTGAGTATTTCCAGATGACACCCATCACTAAAAATATTTTTTTTATGATTTAATACTAATTTACTTATGACAACATTTTCTATATTTATGACTAAAAAATGCCTGATTTCATAAAGAAAAGGACAGTTTTATATTTTGAGGTAATTCATAGGACCAAATATTGTTTGATACAATCTTGAATTTGGTCAATTCAGAAAAAGCAGTATATAAAATGTCAACAATTATTCCACGTAATATTCTAAAGAAGAACAAACAGATTTTTACGCACAAAACTCCAGAATTCTAAAAAAGCTCCTCTGCCACTGCTGAGTGAGAATGGCATAATAAAAGACTGAAATCGCATATGAATTTGGAAATGTATGCTGCATTGCCCTCTAAGGGACATCTTCTGTGTAATCAAACTATAAACTAGAAGCAAAAACAAAATACAAATAAAAAGAACTAGTTTAAATTTTTTTGCCTCAAACAAAAAAATTTAAGAAATAGTATGCCAAGTTAATCTATTTATTATCTATTTATACTTTTTTTTTTATCTAGTTATTTATTTATTTTTAGTTATTTATTTAGTTTTTTAATTAAACAAAACTTATGCACACATGTAATAATTTCCATTTAATCACACAAATTTATATTTGCCTATAACTAATACTGTTTGCATATATGTTTGGTTTATTTTTCAGTAACAAATGACTAATATAACTAATGATTACGTATTGTATATGTAAACACACAACATTGGATGGGTTGTTTTATTTAACATTGAATTTTGGTTATGTTTTTTTATATGTAATAATTATTATTTTTGTGTTAAAAGTCGTTTACACAAAACATTAATATATATATATTTTGTTACACACTCAAAATGTGTAATAGACAATTGCCATTACAGAATATATGAACACCTGAACACATACACATTAATACACATCCAGTTTCATTTCAATCCTGCAATCTTCCATGTTCGGTATAAAATTACATTCATTACTATTTATTCTGTGTTGTTATGAAACCAGGCGTTCTACAGTAAGTAATTTAACATTTCTTAACAATTGTTAATTATTTAAGGTACTGATAAGTTGCCAATTGCTTAAAATAATAAAATAGAGGTATAATTAAAATGAAATGCATTTCAACATTCACACGCCTTTATAGCGTGCCATCAGACGATTGAAACATTTTAATTAGTAGTTTTCTAACAAACATGACATTTACAGACCACCATGGCAGTGGGAGAGTTAAATGCAAGGCCATCCATTGTATTTACTTACAAAATAATCAGCGGGAGGCGTATTCCCATGGCCTAGTACTTTGTATATTTCTCTTGTCAGGAATATGAATATGATTTATACTGAAGATTAAAAAGTTAGTACCAAAACACTTATTGGTAATTTGTTAGTGAATATCATTTTTGGTGGCCTGGGAGTAACATTTATCACATAATGTTTTATATCTCTAGGTCTGATTTGCTTTTTAAAAGCTAATTTTTGCTATTTTATTTTACTTTGTGGTTTTTACTATGATCGGATGTGTATCATTTTATGCTTTCTGGATGTTTACATAAAATGACCAATATGTAATAGATTTTTTAGAAGTGTATAATGTGGGTGTTATTTTTTACAGCTCTCGTAGGTCTGTATTGTTACTCATATTTGTCCTATTGTCCATACAAAGGTATAATAAATTAGCCCCTGGCACATCTTCAAACAGTGTGACTTGTAACAATGTCCCTGCTCAAAGTCACTTTAGCAGAACTTGGGAGAACACAATGAAAATTCTCGCAGCGCACTAGTACCTCTATTTGTGAAGGGTTCAAAGCTGGCTGCCAGATCCTGGAAAACTGATGGATTGCTCTTCATACAGACAAAGTAATTTTTTAGTTATTTTATGATAAAATATACAACAGTAAAGAAAAAAAAGAGTTAAATAATGAAAAGAAAAGCTGATATACAGGCACACATTATTTTATGTCATTTATGTATAGCCCATGTACATGTATAAAGTGTGCTTTTTCTCTTCATATATTTTTCTTACAGAATGACAGATGAATTCACATTTTTTCCTGCCTGTGAACTCTTGCACCCACCCTCCCGCACTCATATTTATCTTTTTGTGAGCATGTCTTACCTAAGTATGGGAAAATAGAAGAGGAGTTTAAATGAGGAATAAATCACCTACAGATGTGAATTTTGGCTCTAAAAAGTCAAATTATCTTCATTAGAATCAACTTCTACTGTAAATGGCACAAGCTCCAGACAGAAACATGCATGGTAATGACAGAAACTGTCATCGCAGTTTTAATTCCTCATGCAGCCAGCCAGCAGTCCAGAAAAGGCACAGTAATTGCCACTTACATGGTGTGGGGAGAGGTATTGTGCACCTTGCACCTATTTTCATTGGCTTAGTACTGTGTGTGGCTGAGGTGCTGTCATTACAAGCCATCAAGGAGGAGTCACATAGAATATGGCCTGCACTTATTATTTCCAAGTTCAACTGAAGTGTTAATATTAACACACTAGAATGGTGTTATATACCGTATAGCATTAAGCTAAAAGTCTATATTTGCAGACAGTTATGTTGGCTAAGGAGGAGCGTAGTTGCACAGTGGCTATCATTGCTGTCTTGTGACAATAATGCCATTGACTCGGTTTCAGTCAGATTTCAGATTTAGGTTGTGTGAGATTTTCTTGTCATAGTCATAGTGAGGAATTTATTATTCACTCCAAGATGTTGGCAATCATGAATAAAAAATGAAGTGACACACTACAAATCTGACAAGGACCAAATACTCAAACAGAAAGATCACAATAATCTGATTTCCAGTGGTTTAACAATAATTCACTTATAGCAGGATATAATTAAAGGGAATTTATTTAACTTTCAAACTGTAAGTCTATTTATATTGTATATTCCTTAATAATCTGTTATTCTCTAGATAAAGCTTTCATAAAGTATGTGAGGCATATTAGCTAGGATTACAAAGTACAATAATGTAAATATATATACACTATTATTTATTTATGCAGTTATTTATTTATATTAAAGCTAGGAAGTAAAGCATTCTATTAGCATTGTAGCTTTTCCACCTAAGACATGTATATGCGCATTCATGTAAAAACACAGGTTTTTTATGTCAGTGGAAAAGGGGTATCTTACAGCCAGAACGTCCAGAACAATGCAATTTTGCTTTTCAGTCTCAATACAACCGCTTTCCACACTATGCATTGCATATGTGTATATCCGTGCTAAGGAAACACTTCCTGGCCCAGCAATGGTAGCAGCAAGTGGTAACAGCAATGGACTAGGGTGGGCAGAGCAAGAGAGACCCTCTTAGAGCTCTTACAGTATAGCATTTAACAACTAAATGGTTCTAACTTGCATAGCACTTCTCTAAATCTGATCTGACCAACCAGTTTATTCCACATTGGATACAGCTAGCCTGAAATATTGGGTAGGTGGGGAGACGGGAAGGAAGAGAAGAATAGGGAACGGGTATTTCCCAAAAATTAGATTAGGTCAGTATGAGTCTGCGGTTGCCTAGTTTGGTCAAAACATGTCAACAGCAGTCACAGCATCCTCACAATGCAGTGCTGGAGTAGTATGTGAACGGGGCAGCTGACTGTTACACATAGCAGTACACTCAGCTCATGCATAGAATTGGATCTGTCTATGAGTAACTAAGTGTATATACTGCACATAGGTGGTTTTCATGCTGGGACTTGTAGTTTGAGAACATCTGGAGAGCCGTGGGTTGACTACCCCTGCACAAGTGGATTGCTTTACCCCAATATCCCACCCCCTCTATGTAGAACTAGAAGTCCCAGCATGCTTTAACTGCGCAGACATAGTTGATACCTGACAAAGCATGCTGTATGATAACACCAGGAGAGCCGCAGGTTGCCTACCCCTGGTTTAGGAGACTGTTCTCTGGCTCCCTATCTGAAATCACGTTAATGCAGCTCTATCTCAACACTCATGCTGTATATGAATTCAGGCACCATCTAGTGGCTGGAGTTGTGAATTACCTACACATCTTTCTCCAATTAGTTGTCATATCTCTACTAGTTATTGGAAATCTAACTTTGGTGTCTTTTGACAGATATAATAGCTCAGATCCAGATATAATTCTGAATTTATGCACAGAGCTTGGCAGTAAGATTTTACTGTGCATGTCCAGAACTAAGACATATATCGGAACACTGGTCACGTGGCTCTGTATTCTGTATGATCAGCTTTCTGCCTGTGGAACCTGACTTCCCTTTGTGTATGTGGAGCAGGCAGTGGGAGTCATTTAAATTGTACAGTATGGGAAGGCCTAAGTACTTATCTCATTCCAAATGATACCCTATGATAGGTCAGGCTGTGTATGTCTGAACTACAGAAATATTCATTTGTACTAAAGGCTTTACTGATATTGAGCAGCTAGAACTGCTCTTACATATTACAAGTAGTTTTCAGATATCTTCACACATTCCCCATGTCCCTCCTTGATGAAATGTGTTCCCTTCCTCTGAGAATTCAGACTTTAGCTTGAGCCAAAGAGACTTATACCACGTTCACATTACCTCAAATTGACTGTCTTTTTTGATGAAAAAGTCGGCTGCAGTGAAAAAGCCAGCGTCTATACTCAGTGTGAACACTCCATTTACAAAAAGCCGGCTACTGAAAGCTTGTGTTCAGAGCCTGCCTTTTAGAAGGGGTTTTGCCTCCTATCCGGCTTTTTCAGTCAGTGTGAACAGTTAATAGCTGCTTTCCTCTCCCATTGTGTTTGTGCAGCGCTGATTGGCTCACACAGTCAGCTGTTTCCAGCACAATACAACCTGTGTCTCCCCCTCCTCCCCTCCCCTCATGTAAACAAACAATCACAGCACATTTTCTGAGTAATGGTGTGTACTGGTAGCAAAAAGCTGGCTTTTTCAGTGAATCTGCTCTGTCCTTTTTTCACAGCCCTTCCAATTTTCCCAGCTCTACACCCTGGCTCTTAAGCCAGCTTTTTCAAGGCTGGCTTGAAAAAGGGTATATGGGGCATGTGAATGGGGTATAACTTGGCTTTAGCTAGGATTGCACTAATGTACTGATAGTACTTGCATCAGCCATGTTTAAATGTTCAAATATACAAAATCTTCTTGGGTTTCTCTAATGGATAACATAAAACTATGGAAAAAGTATAGTGCATTCCTCAAGCCAAGTGCTCACTAGTTATCTAGTTATTACTGTACAACACAGCATTAGAATAACTTCTAAGCCTCAGTAGAATGGTAAACATTGACACATGTTTATAGAAAATGGAAATGTAGCGTTCAACATACATGTGTGGCTGGGGGGTCATATAAAACAGCTCCCAGATTTTCTTCCTTTAACACGGAATTGCAACATGTGAATTATTTCAAATAAATCATTTGACTATACGCCTGCCTAATGTGAAACATACACAAGTTTCCAAAGGTAAAACGATGGAAAGACATAGAAGTAACATAAATTCTTTGTGACATGGGAGGCATATAGAATGCAAGGAAACAGACAGATATATTATGGCTATATCTGGAAGAACATCTTTTATCATGTGTAAACATTTTATAACAGCTATTTGACAGGAATTCCACATCTCTGTTTGCTTTGAAAACAGTTCCTCCTTACTTCTGCAAGTCAAATAAAGAAATAACCCTCCCGTAAAGATGCATAGATCCTTTATCATACACAGCTGTGTTTCCCATTAGTATAGAACATAATTCATTTAGATTTCGACCTAAAAAAAACCCTGTAAAATGTTTAATTGTCAGATTGGCATAAAATGTGATAAATTGTGCATGTAACATATTAAATAGAGTTTAACATGGCATCTCAACATGGGGATGGGACTTCATATGCAAATACCCAAAGCCCTGTCCTTCAGCAAGCCCTGTCCTTTGTGATTCTGGAGGACTTGAAGTCACTGCCTCAGCCCAGATACATGGAGAACTGTCCAAAATTCTCCTGGAATCTCCCGGAAACCCTGATTTATACCCCGTTCACATAGAGGGCTATTACCCGGGTAATTCAGCCAACTTCCCGGGTTGACTGAACTACCCGGGTAGTGTGCTCAGCGTGAATGGCGCTAACATTGCTACTAACTACCCTGGTTAGTGTGAATGGTGCAGGACCAGGGTAGTTTGTGAATTACCAGGGTAGTTTGTGAATTTCCAGGGTAATTCAGCACTGTGAACAGGGTTAATTACCAGGGTAATTCATATCCACAGCTAACAAACCTGTTCGTTAAAAACAGATATACCAGGATAATCTATGTGAACGGGGTATTATATTTGTTTGATGGAGAGGTCAAAATCTCCTATTGCCCTCATCACCCTTAAAATTGTCCTTCAAATGCAAAGGGAGAGACTTCTCATTTCCACACACTTTGCACAGGCCACACGTCAGTCTCAGAGGCGGCACTCTTCATGAGCCTTATAGACGGCTGCCCAAGGCTCCACGGCTAAAGGGGCCCATCAGCTTAAGCGTTCCAGGGTGGCATGAGGAAGCAGACAGGCAAACTGTACAGTGGCTCCCCATAGCTCTATGACAGCACATAGCATCCCAAGAGGTCATTCATGTATATGGCAGTCAATGGTAGAAACAAATCACAAAGCATTATTGCAGAGGTGGGGTACAATGGCTGCGGCATAGCCGCTCACTAACAGCAACATGTAGTAAAAGTCGAAATAACAAAGGTGGTGGCGTATAAGAGGGCTTCGAATGACTTGGTTGGTTTTCTGATTGGCTTTTATTAAATTATTGCAGTGTAGTTTGCATGTATGCAGGAGGTATGGTATTGATATAATGTGACATTGTTTGGGCAACATTTAGCCAAATCTAGGAATGAAGAAAGGCACAGTAGTGTTAAGTTAAGTTGAGGAATATGAGGCACCAGTTTTCGTTTTTCTCCCTGGCACTAAAATTTTTTATATGCCTGGCATTTCATTTCATACAGATGCAGACCCTCCAACATGACCCATTCCACCAGGTACATAATACTCCGCTCCTGGGCTTTCAGCTGTCACTCACCTGGTTATAACGAACTAACTGATGTCTGAGTAATGTAACA
>JABWIB010002661.1:10273-21292 GCA_016617825.1 Platyplectrum ornatum | reverse complement strand
GTGTCTCCTTGTATTGTATTAAAGCTTTGTAAAGCATAACAGAGTAACTATGGATTGGACTACAGGGTAACGCTCTCTCGCCCTTTCACAATCTATTTTCCACTTTATTTTCATGTCCCACTGATCTCAGCGTTAAACAGGAACGAGCAGTGGTTGGTCCTTACTCAGAAAGCCGCAGTCAGACTTTGAGTTCACCCACTGAACATTTTATCTCCACTTAACCACTTTGTTCAAAGAACAAAATATATTTTTTCCCCTCATGTAAAATTTATGTAAACAGCTGGAAAATAGCAAATAATGGGAACAATGTAAACTATTGTATTGTACAAGTAAAGCTATATACAACATAAAGTGATATCCAGAGGCACCCTCTACCCTGTCAGCCGGATTCTTTTATTCGAGTGGGATGAAAGTGTGGAGCAAAGGCTGCCGCCAAGTTGACCTGACCATGGCTTGACCTAAATGAGGATTCGTATTGGGTTAATCTGCTGCTACCAGATAACCAAATATACAATTCTATTAAGGGTTTTAAGGGTGGCTTTATGGTGTTATATGCTGGAGAAAAAAATAATATAACAATTTGCAATCATGGTGCTAGCCCCCATCCCACCATCAGGTGGTTACCTACGATCACCTAATGGAAGCACCAGCCCTGTGTATAATGTATCTTAATATCATAACACATCTCTTTACTAGCGAAAGCTGGGTACAAGCCAATCCCATTCTTATCCAAGTCTAATCTTGTTACTTCGAATAATGAATGCTTGGTTGGCTCAATTGATTTGTAAACCTGCTTAAAAATCAGGAGTCCCGATCATCAATCGCCCATTCAATTCACAAGTGTGTACCGTCCCTGACTGCTTTGTTTGATCCTTCATTCAGTTTTGATATCATTCATCTCTACCTGGTGTAGATTGGATCAGTGTGTATGGTGAGACAATTTTTGGAGCCAATGGTTTCAGCAGATATAGGTCAGAGATCTGCTATCAAACTGGACTGTGTGTCATACAGCGGGCGTCTGGGAGGATAGTGGATCTGGAAAAGTTTTGGAGACGCAAAGTCTCCAGACAGTGCACCAACCAGCATCAGTAAATAATAATTTAACAATCTAGACCCCTCTCGCACTGTCTGGTTTTAATCAACGCTTTTAGCAGCAAAACAGACGCGTGTTAAGCTTCCTTTCTGCGATCACCAAATTACTTTCCAGTCTCTTTATATTGTGACTTGCGGATCGTCTGCTAATTTATCAACTTGGCCAGAAGTTTACTGGAAAAGTTTAAAGTAAAAATAAAATAATAGGACCTTTTTTATTGTGTATTTTTAAGGTTTGTTCTGAAGGCGCTTGTGTCAGGATGTTACACACCGTGGAGAACAAATCCCTTTTCAGCCGGGAGCAGAGAGATATTTTCCCAGCTGTAAATTGCTGCGGTGTAGTATTGGGATATAATGGGCCAGCTTGCCTTTTCATGCCTGTTTGGTTAAACTGTAGTAAAAAAAAAAAAAAAAAGACATGTTTTATTTTTCTAAATCCACGTTCTTTTTTTTTTTACAGTTTAATGAACTGTCCTTGGAAACGATATTTTGAGATATGTGTCTGTGTACATAAAATTACATTTACGCTCTCCTATTTTCAAATTGCTTTTGTTTTGTAAACTCTGGTGACAGCGCATACATAATAAAATACTGTTTCGTCAGGAATTTGAGATTACTTGCGTTAATTACTTATTTTGTATCTTTTTGTTTCAGCGTTTTGGTTTCGTGTTACTGTAAAAGACTTCACTATATGAAACAAAGCAGATGTTGAAGTGGGAACTGATAGACAGAGTAGACTCCTTCGACAAAGCAGCAATAAAACAGGCGAAGTCCACATCTACCCGCAGTGCCTACTACCTTTTAAAGCAATGCAGGAAGGATGTCCACATGAGTGTAAATGACATGACCACAGGCCCANGCGATGCTGACATCACCCACCAAATTTGTTGCAACTGTGCTGTCACTTGAAGCGTAAACAGACATCTACATGACCAGTGAATGCAGTCTACTACATTGAAGTTCCTAGTTTACTTTTTGTTTAGGTGGCAGGTGGACATANCTATTGCAATTGGCACCGGTTAGGGTTTAAGAAGTGTAAAAAACTTGCATGCAGGGCTGGTGCTAGGTCTATAGGCCCTAGGAAAAGTTTCAGAGCCCTGTGCATCCAATCAGAGGGTCAGGGCATCTTCCAGGGCCCACCCGCCACCAGTAATTTCCCCCCTATTCCAATCTGGGTTGCGGACAATCAGTGGGCCTCAACAGTGGGCGGGGGCGATTAACGTGATGTTAGTTGGCGGGGTGGGGGTGTTACAAGAACTTATGTTATAAGAATTTATGTAATGTATGNGATTTAAGTAAAGTTTATCCAGATGGAAATTGCTCTTAAATATGAGTATAGAGGAAACGAGTTGACCAGTAATAAGGTACCNTGTTGTTTATAATCTGTAATTAAAAAAACCTCCAGAAATCTGCATAATACATGGTAAAATGTTGCAGCTCTGTTCATCAGTCAGTAATNGTACTCCCATTGTTATCTGAATGTTAATGAGAGGTTTGTGGCACTTTTTGGTGAAAGTACTTCTTGATTGCTCATTAAAACGACAATATCCTGACTAGTAAATGAGAGAATGTTAAACTAAATGGCAGCTTGGCGGTTTAAGGCCGTGTAATTGAGGAAGGTAATATTGCTCAGAGTCAGGAAAATACCATTCGATAAATAGGTTGACTTGGAACAAGTGTTGACCCGAACAAGCCGCACTCGCGCAGAGAAACGACTACATGTCAAAATCCCTGTGACGAGGAACCGAAACACACGGCGGCTTTTAAGCAAAAATAAATAAATGGCGCCGGCGACATCTGTGCAAAGCTGGCGGAATACATAATTGTGTTATTATAAAAACTGAGCAATGGCATTATACTTTATTGCCCGGAGAATAATGATTAAACTTTAGATGGAAGGACAGGAGAGGGGATGGGGGAGATGCAAACTCTTCGCAGCTTCTGGGGGAATATCTGCTGAAATGTATTCGCTTTGAGTGGGTTTATGGCACATTGTAAGACAGATGCATGATATCATTCCAGCATCACAAACCTGGGGCTTGCAGTGATTGAGTTAGCAGCCAATGAATGTCTGCGCATACGAGCNGTGCTGTAAGTGCGACAGGGGAGCAGCTTGCCGTGTGATAATTATGTATTCTTAGTGCAGACATTGTGTAATGAGGTCTCTGCTCGCCCGGATTCTAACCCGTGATTGTTACAACATTTCTGTCACATTAAAAAATAAGGCTTTCTGCCAAGACGGAGGCAGTCACTGGCCCGGACGGTGCCGCATCCAGCCATTAGTCATTACAGTAATTGGGACCTTCTCAGATGACATTGTAGAGTGTTGTGTTGTGTAACGTTATTTTGTTTCTGGAGTTCTGCATTACATGATCAGAAANTTCATGATCAGATAATGATCAGAGGCTGCAATTATTCCCAAAAGCCAAAGGAAGCTGTATCCTCTGCTTCCAATTGGCTTATTTCCCTTTGCTCTTTCTACTCCTAGTTTCCAGACTCTGGCCCCATCTCCTGGCTATACCCCTGAGTCTACTACATTCTACCCCTAGTTGTTTATCTATTCTCTACCTTCATCAATCCTGCCTGCCGGGCCTCAACCTCCTTGGCTAAAGNATTTATGGCACCCCCCCATGGGTCGCCCGGATCTGTGAGGAGCTGTATGGAAGGTCGGTGGTGAGGCGCCCCTGTACCTGGTGCCTGGTGCTGCAGCATTAGGAGTCAATTGACTGGTCAGGCCAAACTATGTACTCCATCCCCTACCATCCTATCTCATTGCCCCNCTCATCTCCAGAATTATTTTGATTGGCACAGCTGGATCCAACCATTGGCCTCATTGCATGGTTGGTTGGGGTTAGGGAAAATATGTTCTGTGAAGTTTGTTAGCCTCACGTCATGGCTTCGTGATCTTAGAACATCTCTATATCTCCATATTGACCCAATTTTTGGGGCAATATGGGTGATGGGTACACTTTAATATGTAGAACACCTGGGCCTAAATTTACTAAACTACAGGATTGGAAAAGTGGGGATGTTGCCCATAGCAGATTCAAGCTCTCAGTTTTATTCTAATACTGGAGAATGTGAGCTTGAATCCAATTGTGGACAACATCTCCACTTTCCCAATCCCGCAGATGAATGAATCTAGTCCCCACTGTACAAATATTTAGCCTNCTCAATGTATTCGTAGAGAGGTGTACCAGAAATACGTGTTGTCTGCTCAGACTGCTTTGTGTATTATATACAAGAAATCTGAATTTGTCTCTAACCGACGAGTGAGAATAGGATAAAAATATTTTCATTTAATCACTATAAGCTTGGTAACTATGCCTGACTGCGACGTTATCCTCTGGAGTTCTTATTTTTATGTTACATTTCATTTCAACACGTAAAACATTGAGACATTCAACCAGTAAAAGCGTTACTTGTGTGTTTAATCGTACAGCGACTTAAACGCTGTANGGAATAAAAATGAATGCATCTGGGAGACTGGCATATTATACCAGATGCCGTTTTCATTGGCTAACAGAAATTATACGATTAGGATGATTTTTTTTTTCCTCTAACATGCTGTTTTTATTTTACGATCTCCAGCTTGCAGTGTTTTTATATTTCCAATATTCCGATGATTAGTTATACATACGAGTCAACCAAATGCTATGTAAGTAAAACCCAGCAGAGCCTGATCAACCCATTACATTGGCTTATTTATTTTTCCTGAAATACCCAGACCTCTGGACCTTTGGACCAGATCCTGAACTAATAATGGTAGGAGATTGCAACATGCGGCGCACAGATATTGTCCGAGTGTTTGCATTGTGCATGTCTGGAACCAGGAATTACGCTCTTAAACCGGTGCATATGAGCAGGGTTCCTGTACGTTCAGACTGGTGTACGTGGGCCGCTTAGCAACCCTACAAATAGAGGAGACAGAGCTTCAGATGCGATGTGCATAAGTCATGCCCTTACTGCCGTCTTTTTGTTTTCCTGGGAGAGAGAAGCAATGAGTTGGCAAACTGGAGCATGCAGTAAACAGCCACATTTACAAAATCTGGATCTGTTCTATAATAATTATTATAATGAGATACTATATCTCCCAACATTGGGCAGACGAGACAAATAAATGCTGTCTGGTCCCACCCCTGCTGTCCTAACCCCGCCTCCTAATGGATCATATCCTGCCTGGCTTCACCCTTTAACGCCCAAATCCTGCCCTTTTACTGCATTGCATAGAAGCATACCTTGTACCTTCCAGTTTGTCCACTTATGGGGACAAGGTGAGCAGGATAGTCCCCTGAAATCAGGACTGTCCCTCTGGAATCNGGACACTTGGGAGAGGCATGCAGGCCTTCCATACATCACAAACCCAATTCCAGTAACTGCACATTACAGATGTTACCTAGACTGCATGATATAAACCTATTTATTATTGGGGGATTTCTCTGGTGTTTGGATTAATCACTTGACATTTATATACAGTGTGATGTATAATTTTTTTTTTTTTAACCTTTATTTTTTTGAATGGACAGCATCTCCTGCTGGTCATAAACGGTACTCTGTATTATCCCAGATCCTTGCGATTAATTAAAAAGCAAAAAAAAGAATTGGATAAATAAGATAAATGCATCTTCAACCTGCCCCATAACAGGGTAATTATGATTCCACACAGTGGTCAGCGCCTTGCAATGTTTACTAACCGATTCATTGTTAACAATAGCATTTACATGGCTGCCATCTGCTTCCGCTCTGCATAGGAAAGCACAGTAATTAGCTGGTACCAAATCATTAATTACAGCACATGATTCGCAAGACGAAAGCTGTGCAAGCCAGAGATTGTGAGAGGCCCAGACTCCTAAATCACACAGCTCCTTATCAGCAGACAGTGCGCATTCCTGTGAGCGGCAGCTCCACTTCACGAGAACCTTCTAAGTGNTTCCGGAGATAGAGATATAATCCCTAGTCATTATATACCACGTCTTGCCTGTCTCATCATAACAGGGACATCCTGTACACCAATCCATCCATGCTTTTTATTCTGTGTATTTATATACAATAATTCGGGGTCGCAGACTCTCCCGAAATATCTGTGAGACTCCTGAATTGCAGTCAGGTATCCCGGTAAAGATGGCAAATCTACCGGAACCGGGCTGAGNNAGTGATTTCATGATTTACATGTGATTTAAAGCACTGCCTCAGCCCTGATCATTTCTATTATAGGTGGGACTTGATGTCATGAAGCCCCNGTCNATCGGGGAGGGGAGACGTGTATCCGATGGGGGNTTTGGTCTTTAATCCAGTTGGTTACCATTGGACTTCCAAAGCCCATCAGCAGGCTCCCCCTCCTTCCAGTGTTTTATTCTTATAAATGGTAACACACTATATAGAGGTAGACAGATGTTATACAGTATAACCTGCATTGCCTGTGTTACTTTGGCGATAGCTTNCTCTAAAGCCCTCTAACATGGTATTTGCAGACAATATGCTGGTTTCTCTTTAAATAATTCATCCGGCGGCGGTAGACAGAGGTTAAGAGAAACAGACAATGTGTACCGCTGCCCTCCAGCTACGGGCTCTCTGATCCCAGGAATAATAGACAGGAAGGAAAAAAAAAATTCTCCCTTGAAATAATTATTTGACTGCAGAACTGTCATAATCAGGGCTGCACGCTGGCGACGCCAGTGCCCGCTCATCCAGCTGTCACAATTATTGTGACACATCGCCTGTGGATTGGCACAACTCCGCTAATCAAAGATCCCACATCTGTGCCACACTTCGCCAATTAAATCTGCTCGACGTGTTACTGTTATGCTGGGTTAATGGAAGGAGGACGCGAGCCACATCTATCCTGTTATTCTGTGCCTTCTCTCCAGTAATAGTATTCAATCAATGCGACAGAAAATACTGACCTGCTAATACTTATTCATGTTCCAGCTCATTTAGAAATGTTATTCCCTCTTATTTGGCGGTGAGTGAGACCTGTTTGGAAGACTAATCCATGAACAACTGGACAAAACAAATGTGCGAGTTTTAAGTCCTATGATATAAGTGTATTGGATTTAAAGAAATGAGGGTAAATTCGGTATAGGATACGTCTCTGTGGAAATGACTGTATTTCGAAATGACTTAATGTCTGCTGTATACACTGACATTTTTTATTGGGAAGAACATACTTCCCTAAATGTCCTTATTTCAACAGGGAACTATTCCACTCTCCAACTGTGCTGCAGCAAAGGCTACTGGGGCAGTCTACGGAAGCATAGGGTTAGTCTAGTGTGTTAGGGCTATGCTGCCTTACATGGGGTATTAGACATAGGCTCTTAAAAGAATAGGGTTAGGTTGAGGGAGAAAAAGGATTAGGAATAGGCTGTTATAAGAGGAAGTTTAGGGTTAGGCTCGAGTGTTAAGGTTAAGCGGGAGATGGAAGGTTGGCTTTTAGAACGGGAAGGTTGAGGTTAAGCCGAGGGAGATAAAGGGTTGGGTTAGGATTATGCTGTTAGATGGGGAAGGTTAATGTTTTGCTGCTGGAGATATAGTATTGGGAATAGGCTGTTAGCATGGTAAGGTTTGGGAGATAAAGGGTTAGGGTTATGCTGTTAGGAGGGTAAGGTTTGGGTTATTGTTTTAAGGTTAGGCTGCGGGAGATAAAGGGTTAGGCTGTTGGAAGGGGTAGGTTAGTTTTACGCTGCGGGACANGGAGGGTTAAGATTAGGGTAGTAGAAGGGGCTTGATAGGGGAAGGGTTATTCATATTTTTACCTTTCAGTTATGTCCATCACCGTCCTCTTCTGGTTTTCCCTGCAGCGGTCGGCTGGGCACGTCCCATCATTGGCGCACACAGTTTGCAATATGCAGCGTTCAGTTGTTTTCCCATTAGTGTCAGTGATAGGTGTAGCGGTGCAGTAGTTAAAACATTTCTCCGTTAAGTCCTAATTTCTTTTTTCATCATCTGATGGCCTGTCCTTGAACGTCTCCTGGCACACAGAAGGAGATATCAATCCGCAGCGAAGCNGGGCAAGGTTGTATGTATTGACCTTACCTGTATTAAAATATGAAACCAGAATGGGTGAGGTTCTGACCTTTCAATTGGCGTCATATTTCTGAAAATAAATCCCGTTTCAGGCAGCGGATTCCTCTTATAATTGTTTATTAAAAGATTAAAGGATTTGTATTGTTTTTGAGAAATGAAAGTTGTGGGTGTAAGAGGCTCATGGTTATCTCTAACCTTTTGCCAGNGCGCCTCTACTTTGGGTTTGTCCCAGTTGTCTTCAAAGATTAAATATTTTGTTTTTAAGTTCTTTGGCTGGTTCTCTATACATTATCACTGGTAAAGGAGAAGCAAAGTTGCCTAAATTTGCTATAAATTGCATTTATGTTGAAGTCTTTGGGCTACATATACTAANCTATGGAAAGGGAACGGTGGAGATGTTGCCCATACCATAGTCGGGACCCCGCACTGTTACATAGGTCCTACACAGTGTTATATGACCGCACTGTAGAAAGAAGAACCTCTGCTGCCAGCCCTTACAATGTACTTNGGCTTGGCCGGCTGCACCCCGGTGAGAGCGTCACGGCACCCGTGGGAGCNACANTTTGGGAACCANTGCTANAGCAGATTCTNGCTGCCATTTTCTAGACTGTACTAGGAAAGTGAGTAATATTATAACAAGTGGGTCCCTGATACTAGACAAGAGACAAACTGGAACTAGAAATATGATTACGACTGACCAGCAGAATGTAACTACGGTACTGATAGGACCTGATAGGAATAAATGACAGCCAGAACAACTATTTATTCCGTATTTTGCTTGCGCCAACAGCCCGAGCAACGGTGATAAGAAGTCATTTCAGTGTAGGCTGAACAAGATCTGTGATCCTTTTATTCATCCGTCATCTCTCCAACCATCAGAAATCACTTGTTGATGCCGCGTGCAGCGAGATGACAATCTCCATTGTTATAACATGGGAGCAGAGACTGTGCCAGTGACTGGTACTTCCCACGCCTGTCATGGGGAGCACAACTGGCAGACTCAGCATCTTAGATGGCATGCAGCGCTTATTGTAGATATTAAAGCTATGCTTGCAAACAGGAGACTCAGAATTTTGCTTGTGATCCTGGATTAGCCCTGCCCTGACGTTTTAATGGTGCAAATCACATCATTGCTACAAATGCTTCTGTCTGTATCAGGGTTGCTGACTATGTCGGGATATGCGAGAGACTTACAAATTCCAGCTCCCGGGACCTGGGCTGAGGCAGTGATTTTATGTCATTTAATGCTTCAGCCCCGATTGTTACTATGATAGGTGGAGCCGATCCTGGTCTATACTGAGACTAAAGGCTATGGGGTATATTTACTAAGTGGTGAGATGAAAGGAAGTTGCCCATAGCAAGCAATCAAATTCAAGCTCTCAGTTTAATTTTGCACTCTGGAGAATGTGAATTTAAATCTGATTGGTTGCCATGGGCAACATCCCCACTTTGCAATCTCACCATTTAGTAAATATACCCCAATATATACTAAACTGCGGGAATGGAAAAGTAGAGATGTTGCTTATAGAAACCAATCAGATTGTAGCCGACATGCATGTAATGGGAAATAGAGACAAAACTGATTGGTTGCTATGGGCAACATCACCATATTTACCAAATCTCCAGTAACATACTGTCCTGTCCAATGTTATATGTCGCTTACGTGTACTATAATGATGTGGTTCTAGCATTTTCCTCCTGGGGTACAAGACTCATAAGGTGTAATGGAAGGATACTTAAGCCCGTTCCTATTACTACTTTTGTGGAAAGCAAATGGCGCTTACAATAATACAAACGAGTTTAATCTGGAAGTGAATGGGGATTCTAGACCGCATTACATATATATTTACCCTGCAACGCGTGGACATTTCCTGAGCTAAATTGCAGCTTTCTCTGAAGCGATGGCCCCGCCACAAAACAAATGTCTGTAATAACTGGTAACAATGAACGGCCTCGGTAACGTCAGGGCCTCTCTCCTGTTTACAAGAGCCAGCGCTGACTCATATTTCTCTGATTCACAGTCACCAGCACCATTAACCTTCCTTTCATTAGTAACACTGTAAAGGGATAATATAACCGAGCTCCATTCTCTTTATGACATTTTCTAATTACTCCATAAAACCACAGGCACATTATGTTTTTAGGCCTTATTTGCATTTACTTGTGTGGTGGTAGTTCTATTATATACATATACAACATTTTTACAACGTTATTTTACACCTCCTGCATCATCTGAGATATGTACCACACATATACAACGTAATGTGGTGTGTAAGATGAGGCACCGCTCCAATGTCTTATCACATGAATCTCACACCATAAAGAACGTATTATTTATTTTATCATTACGGAAATAAAATATTGGGGTGTGCACATAGAATGTACACAAGGCCAGATTTAGTGTCACATGGGTTGAAAATGATGACAGGCCCATTTGAAGTGAGCACTGTTGTGTGTGGTGGTCANACATAAGTGGGTCACTGTGCCCTCCTTCATCACACTGATATTATTAACTGCAACGCTATGGACCTTTATGGCAATGGAGGCCTAGTCCCATTAGACCCATTGTTATTCCAGCCCTGGCTGTACTGTATTTGCATCCAACCCTCTACCATTCTGTAGCTAAAAAGAAAGGGTACACCCGTGGTGTCATATGGAGATATCGTGCTGGAGAGACATATGAGACGTATGTTCCTGTCTGTCAGTATAGGTGGGTGAGGACATTGTCGCTGATAGAGATGGGGCCGGTGGTAGGTCTCTGGGTGCAGTGAGGATAGCAGCTTTACCAGGACAATGGTATTTTGTATCTATGGGGAGAGATAAATGTAGGTTTATCATTGCTTAAATAACTGTCTTACCCCCATTATCAATATTTAATTGTGATTTTGCAATAAGGTAAAATGG
>JABWIB010002660.1:11781-33318 GCA_016617825.1 Platyplectrum ornatum | reverse complement strand
GGGTTAGGCTGTGGGTAGGGGGTGGTTGGGGCTAGACTGTGGGTAGGGAAAGGTTAGGGTTAGGTTGTGGGTAGGGGACAATTAGGGTAGAGGAAGGGGAGGGGAGGATTAGTGTGAGCATTAGGATAAGGATTGGGTTTAGAGGAAGTCTTACCTGCAAGAGTTGTTTGTTTGGCAGCATTCCTCATCATCATAATGCTGTATTGTAAAGATAGGGCAACAATTGAACTTTGCTCTTAAATGTTTTTATTTTTATTTTTTTTCTTTATAATTTTATCACAATATATAACCACAACTATGTTACTTTAAACATCATTTTGCATTAGTTTGTGTTTTTATAGTTAATACAAAATGTGATTTGGCTACTGCCATTGTCTGGCTATTGTCTGTTTGGGCTATAATCCCCTAGTTAAGCGCCTTGAGTCAGCTGCCATATGTGTGTTATTATGTGTCTGAGGTTACGTATTACTTGCTTCTAGTTTAAAATCCCAAGATTAATTACAGTCAGTAACTCTAGAAAATGAGCAATATTGTAACACAAAAAACAGCCATGCAGCTACTCAGATTTATGTCTCCCGTCCCGTTTATTTTGTTATCGCTGGTACTTGTGCAGATGTGCTTTGTTGTTGTGCATTCATTTGCTCTTGTGCTAGACTTAAGACTTAAGCTGATCTGTAAAAATGAAATAGTAAATGGTATTGTAAAAAGAAGAGCCCAGCACTGCCACCTGGTGACCATTTGTATAACTGCCAGTCTTGAACTTACTGGGGCTGATCCAGCGGTGCACTCAAATCAGCAGACAGCATGGCTTATACTTACTAATTTGTTGAATGGAGTAGTGCAGATGTTGCCAAAGGCAACCAATCATATGCAACTGATTGGTTGCAGTGGGCAACATCTCCGCTCATTCCCGCAGTTTAGTAAATTTAAAGGCACATCAGTTCAAATCAAGAGTGAGGAGTGTGCAGTCCAAGGGCACACTCAACGTTACCTCTGGGTACACCTGGTAGCATGCAGAAATAAAGCAGCCAAACTCATTGCAATTGTGGGACCATTTACATGGTGTGACTGGATCATGGTAAATTGCAGTGAATTCTGGCAATGGAGGTTATGAATAGTGTGAGCTCTTCAGTCTCTTTGTGAATGTGCTAAAATAATAGAAAATAATACATTTTTTAAAGGAAGACAATATATTTTTTTATTTTCTTATTGTAAATCTAATATAAAGGTACAAAATATGTAGTGTAGTATCAGCCCCTGGTATTAGACATGGGCTTATATCCATATATGTTCTGCTCTGGATTATTGTACTGGTTTGGACAATCCCTTACTGTACATTGACTGTGTGTGTCTTCTGCTCCCTTTCCCCCACAGTACATCCTTCAGAACAGGGATAACTGTTACTGCCGCTGCTCTTGTTATATAGGCTCCTCCATGGGCATTTTCATGTAATAAATGAAACCATTTCTATAACACGGTCTAGCTGTCAATGCAGCACATCTCCACAGAGCTGATGAGTACCGTTTGCAGCTTATTTACCAGATATATGCCGGGTTCCAGTTCTTTTGTTTTTCTCACCTTAGTCATATTAATTTACTAAGCCATAACTTTCAAATGACTAAAGGCATTGTGACTGTGACCCCGAGGTTCTTTAATATCACCTAAATCAAGTCATTCAGTGTCTTCAGATGAGTTCTGTTTTGGAATAAGCATTGTCAGGTTTAATCTTGATTTGAGCAACATTAAAAACTAATTTATGTAGATGCTGCTTAAAATGCAATTTATAAAGTGTCATTTTAACACTAGAACTGTACATGCAAAACTTTTTTTTTCCATAATATTAAATCTTAAAATAGCTAATTACAGAAGATGAAATGTTTAACCTGTGCATAACTCCAGACTATGCCGTTCCTGTCTATCCAGATCAGCTCAGCATGGGGGCACGAATCTCCTGATCTTTGCTGACTGCTATAACGCCTACGGGTAGACATTGAGGCTCATCTATCGTGTGACCAGTCGATTTGCTTCCGCTCAAGGCTCCCTAGGAACCATAGAACTGCTGTCTCCACCATCGAATTTACTTTGGACACCTGGGATTTTTTTAATAGGAGACTTAAGTTACCTTCTTATCTACCCCCCCATGTCACCATTCCTGCTTCTCTTTAGGTAACGACCATATGTATGTCCACCAATGGAGAGCTTCCGGAAATGACAGGTTTACACACATTGTGGGTGACTTTGCCCTGACTTCAGTGCTCGCTACCGGCTACACCCATCACTGCAATTTACCTTTACCCAGATTGAGAGCGTACTTCATTCTCTAAACAAGTCTGCTAGAGTTTGGATCATCAGTGTGAGATATATTCTCCCCAAATACAATATTTGTGGTCCTATCCAGAACTGTATTTGGTACAGACAAAAAAAAAGGTTAGTCAAGTTACAGGGAGGGGAGATCCTAAGACAGGGCATCTAAACAAAAATCTTTTAACTAATTAAATCAAAATATTATTACAAACTATTGCAGTTAGAGTTGTCAACAAGGCTATTTTAAATTCTACATCACAATTTTCTTATTTCTTACAATTATTAAATGTTTTAATAAACATTTCGCAAGCACTTGGATTACACTGTTACAATCATTTTTAGAAAATTATAATCAAAAGTAGGGATGTTGCCCATAGCAACGTATCCGATTCGAGCTCACATTCTCCAGTGTGGAAAATGAAACTGAGAACTGGACTGTGATTGGTTGCTATGGGCAACATCCCCACTTTTCAATCTCGCTGCAATCTCACCGCTTAGTAAATATAGGCCGTGGTGTAGAAAAATCTTAAGGTACGGTCTACATATGGAATCTGCATAATTACTCCAGTTCAGTGGGTGTTGCAACCTTTGTAAAATAGGTTTGTACTTTATCCCATATAAAACATCATCTTTTCTACCTATGTTCAATTTTAATCTATTTTTTCTAATAGTACTGTATATGAATTTACAAATGAATCACCATCACCATATTTTATATATATGCCTGGTAAAACATGTTCCTGGTGTTGTACAAAATCCATTCCTGACATAATCTGAATATTCTCTGGTCTCTAATGATCATTTATTCCTTCATATAATTAGTGTGTTTACACAGACGCTAGAAAGCGGCTATTACTGTCACACATTTGTACAGGGAAGCATCCAATCATCTAGTTAATGGCACATTAAAAACTTTTTTTTTTATTACAGCATGGCTAGAAATTGGCTTTATCACCACTTAGATGTGTTTTTATTTGTTGCTTGATTTCCTCGCAGAGAGGATATTCCCAGTTACAATTTCCTTGGGATCACACGTATCCTGCAGTCATTCTCACCGAGTAAATCACGCGTCTCTTCTAGCTGGCAAGAGGTAAAATTAGCGTTCCGCTGAGAAGGGAGCGAAGCACTCATTTATTACACTGGCTAAGAGACTTTGCACAGACAGTGGGTAGAATGGAAGAACAAGAAATTATTAAAACAATGTCTGTGGTGTCAAATGGAGTTATTTCTGCTGCCGCGCTCTGAGACGTTGGCAGATTCACAGCCTGCAGTTAAATTAGGAATATATTAGAGAAGTTATATATACACTCAGTGATATTCTCCTATGAAAAAGGTGCTTACCTAAAGTTATACACTGGTAATATAGATCTCAGGTACGCCTATGCTTGCCAACATGTGCAAATGAGTATCAGGAAAATTGTGATAGCTCTATGAAGGCGTGTATTCTGCGCGCATCATGTGTCCTTTACACTGAATATTGAATAATGAATTTTTGTGATGACAAGGAAAGGATATTATTATTTATTTACTGACTACATCTCTATGAAAAGCTAAGCAGCTGATGAATAAGAAAGGGCTCTATTTATACCCTGTTCACACTGACGTGAAAACCCAGGTATTTCAGGAAATTCCCAGTTTGTTCATGGCAATGTAAACAGTGTCTATTTAAATTCCCCGGTCTCTTTACCTGGCATTCGAACCCGGGTAAAAAGCAGGGTTAAACGGGTGACCCGGGTTTTTAGGGAGATAGTATAGTGGAAACATTTTTTATAAAAACTCCCCCCGACATTATACTTACCCAGGTCCCTGTAGCAGTGTGAACCCACTAGGCCACCTAAGCAGACACGGAACCGGCAGGCCGTATGACCTGCTCTGGCTGTCTGGCATGATTCATTAGCCGCACACTAGTTCACATTAGCCGCTGGTTCCCAGCTCCACCAGGGGTCCTCACCCCAGGGCCGGTGACAGGGGGGGACAAGGGGGACAGCTGTGACTGGCCCCAAGCTTCAGGGAGCCCTGTTACTAGTGTTATCACTACTGAGGGGGGACCCAAAAAAGCTGGATGTACCGGGGTCCGAGATTTCTGTTGCCGGCCCTGCCTCACCCTGTGATAAAAGCATTAGATCTGAGGAATTAGGAGAAGGGAGCCAGCGCTTACTGGGATCTATTCCATAATAAAACACATCGACCTATAAGAGCATGCTAAAGAGTCTTTATCTATTAATATATGTTACTATTTCTTTATTTGAAGTAAGGCATCCTGTATTAATCACCATCACTATATCACCACTGGTACTTTATTTACTACACAAAGAAACGAAAGACATATCTAATGGAGAGAATCTTCTATAAATCTTTTATATTCCATACCTAGCGGAGTTTGTGAAGGCAGTGTCAGGAAGATAAAAGGTTGTTGCCACCATTTAATAGGTTTTTTTGGCATGAAGTGATCACAAGATGGATGGGTTGATTAAATGCTCTTGTGATATGCTTGATTTTGATGTGAGGATGTGTAGAATAAGGATTAGTGTTAAGGAAACTTTATCTCAGCTATAATTCCTGATCTTAGCTTCATGATTACAAAAATACAACTCCATTACTTTTCTAACGCATGATCACATTGGAAGATCGTCTTGATTTGGTTATCGGCTACAATCTAAGCTCTTCTAAAGGCTACATTTGATGCTTGATTTTTTTTTATCTATATAGTTTATTGTAGTTGCAATTATACTGAATAATTATACAAAAACAAGGTATTTTTGTTTATAAAAGTTTTTCATTTATTCAGTGGTTAGGATATGAATAAAGAAAGGCGCCATACGCATAAATGACATATACAGTACAATGTAGTACATCTGGTAATCCACAAAGAAATTACACGTGCAAGCCTGAAGCCTATGTGTATTAAATCTTCAAGTCTCTAGGTAAGTTCCTGAGTAATTTGTTAAACAGGAGGACGTTATCCGAAGCAGATAGATATAAATTGCATTAAGAATGCATCCAAAAAGAAATCCAACCGGAAATAAAGACAATGGGGTATATTTACTAAGCCGCGAGTTTGCAGTGAGATTGGAAAGTGGAGATGTTGCCCATAACAACCAATCAGATTCGAGTTCACATTCTCCAGTGTGTAAATTTAAACTGAAAGCTTGAATCTGATTGGTTGCCATGGGCAACATCTCCACTTTCCAATCTCACTGCAAACTCGCGGCTTAGTAAATATACCCCAAGAGGTGAAATAGAGAAAAGGAAAATGTTCAGTTCAGGCATAAATTGTCAAGTGAAGGAGGGGGCACACCCTAGAAGGGACAGGTAGATATTTTGGCATATACGGCATATAGTAAGTAGAGCTCTGACTGCATGTAAAAAGAGTGCCAGCAGAGATTAGAAGTTGTAGGGAAAATACTGTGTCATTTGGATGGAACCAAATACCAATGTGAGTAGATTGTGTACGCATTTATCTTGATGGCTACATTGATCGATATTTTGGGAATTTTTTGTCAGTATGTGACACCACTGCCCAAGCCTGTCCCCATGCCCCGTTCCCATGCCAATTTTCATGCCTTCCAGTTTGCAGGCATAAGTAGGGAGTGGAGTCTAAGCCCTTAGACGTGTAACCTCAAGTTCAGATTGTATGAAGCCCAGAATTTGATGGTGTTGGATGACAGATCACGGCCCTTTGTCATAGAAAAGAGATTTGGACAACTCTGAAAATTATTTTCTTCAAAGATGTTGTCAAAAAGGATATTTTACAAAAAGTAAACCATCATGGCGTAGAAAACCGTGGAATTCCTACGGGCAACATCCCCACTTTTCTCCACCCTTCTGTTTAGTAAGTTTAGGCCCAACAATATGCAATACTTGTTATCATGAGAAGGGTGAACTGTGTAGTACAATAGGTGAAATACTTCTGGAACAATGTGTGAACCAGTCTTCATTATTAGCAATTTTCACGTGCATTTGACAATGTTCTTATAGGATTTCCATATTTTCAAAATACCCTCTAACCAAAAAAAAATACATTGTTATTCTCATTTTCCTGTGTATGTGGTGACTCTTGTGACTCGAGAACGGAAATGAAGGTCCGCGCGTTGCTGTTAGCGCACTGGGTTCTATCACATTTCACCTGTCCTAACCTTCCTGAGCTCCAAGATGCCATTTTTATGTCTCATTAGCAGGTGTAAAGAGATAAACATCTTTTTCCCTTTCCGTAGAAACATGGGTTGCTAGGGGATTACTTGTCCTAATTAAGTGGGGATGTGGCTCTTTGTGTACTTAGGCAGAAAACCCATTTATCAAAACAGCTTTCACTGGAAGCTAATATTAGCATTGTCTAAGAAGGAGACGCATCAAATGTGTTTATTCCGAGTAACCCGTGAAACCTGGTGACGTGGGGAGCATTGCAGATTAACCTAACACAGAACACAGAATTTCCAGGTTAATAATTAGTAGTTACTTTCCTGTCATTGGAACAAATTTGTATCATGAATTATGTGACTGCTTCTATTGTTTATTGATATATATATATAAATATATATATATATATATATATATATATATATATGGGTGTTTTGTTCTAATAATTTATTTTATATATATAAAAATTTTGTTATTGTTTGCTTCAGGGCTCGAAGTGGGGGGTATATGGAGGTATGCCATACCGGCACTTCTCCCAACGTTGTAATTGAAAAACTACAAATCTCCATTGACTTCTATTGTATTCAGTGTTTTCATACCCCCACTTCTAAATGTCCATACCATCACTTCTAAATTTCCACTTCGACCACTGGTTTGCTTACATAAATGCATAATGTTTAATGCATGTTATCCCGAAAGCGAGATGGACCAGCTTCTGTCCATTACTTTACATCTCGCTCATGTAGATCTTTCTCAGCAGTTTTATGGGATGGGGAAGCATGCTGGAAGGCGCCTAGATATTTTTAGGGATAGATTTACTATAATGGAAATGTTGCAACCTATCAAATTCTAGCTCTCACTTTTCTATTACATACCAGAAAATATCAGCTAGAATCTGATTGGTTACGATGGGTGGCGACATCTCCTTTTGTATTTCTAACATTTAAAAAGAGTTTGTTGTATATACTCCAGTCAGTCAGTCTTTTTTTTTTATACCTCTTTTATTCTAGATAAGCCTTTTTCCTATCTTCTACAACCACCTGGTAGCCAGGTGCTCACTCCACAACAGCTGGGTGGATCGCCCGTCTAAAAGTCTCTGGGGAGAACACTGAGGGTTACTGACTTTTGGTTTCTCCCCTCCCAGACAAACCAAAGATCAGCAGCATGGGGGTTGGTCACAGGGAGTGATTTATGTAATCCTGCCCAAAGGACCACCCCCTGTACAGTAAAAACATAGCTGTAGATGTAAATGTAATTAAGTGTATATTACTTAATGGCATGTTATTTTATTTAAATATGTCACCTGCCAGTCTCATTGTAACTGAAACTACGGCTTCATTATGCTCAGTTTTCTCGATTGCCAGTGCATAAGTTAATTTCACGCATGTTTTTTATTATTATGATTATGTCACAATGTAAATTGCTAAATAGATTTTAGCAGAGAAGATATATGAAATAATAAGAGTTACATATTTCATGTGGTGTTATTTGTAAATATAAATGGATTCATTGCAGACATTCTGGACTCCTAATAACTTGCATGCAATTACATGTCTATACCTAGAATGCCTGGTGTGTTACTTACATATACATATAAAACACTAGGATGCAAGGAGTACTGTGCAAAGTTATAATATTTGGAATACATTGGTGGAGACAGGAATGCCAGTTGATTTTAACAATACGCCTGTACCATACCCCCCTGGTGTCCCGATTTCAGGTGACTGTCCTGCTGTCCCTCCTACCTGCACTTTCTCCTTGTTATGAGATAAAACATGAAATTTTGCCCAAAAACAAGCTGATAAGGGGAGGGGCATTGGTGGGGTTTGGGTGGAGTCAGGCTTGGGCGGAGCTTATGTGCCCCATTTTTTGGGAACAACAATCTTTGAAGGTTTGACAAGTTCAATGTCACTGAAGAAGACAAGTTCAGTGTAGAGTGTCATTAAATACCTGCAACTGTTTCCATTGGCTAAAACCAATTTTTCTTCATTTTTTCTTTTCCCTTGTTCAGTGATCTTTTAAATACATTTTACTTTTCTTCAGTCCCTGTGCTGAACTGTGCTTGTGGATGCTGGTCTTTAAAGAACATTTTTTGTTGTTATTTATTTAGTTTAATGTGATGAACTAAATCAATATTAGAGCTGACAATGTTCTATTAGAAGAAGGAACATTGTACAGATGGCCAACGTCAACGTGCCATGGCAGTCTTCCTGTAGCTGTCTGTCTCAAATTCTATACTATTCTAATTAACTTCCATCCCGAGAAATCGTACAGAAATAGACCATTTACTGATATTAATATCATTGTGTGTGCTGTAATGAAGCCCTGGAAAGCTGCTAAAACTTGTCTTCACTCTATTTGTAATTAGAATCTCCCATGGACGTGTGCCATATGGTTGGATTTTATGTTGTTCTTATAAGGTGCAGGGAGATAAGATGATTTTTTAATAATGGACCAAATCCAGTTAATGGACTAGTGGAATCCTGCAATATCCAGCTTTCCATGTGTGCAAATGGAGACGTCAAAGCTGCAGATCTTACCTTAACATTTGTGTAGATAGCACTTAAATGCATAACAAAACCCTTACAGTACCATTTAAATACATCCCTACTCACTACCCAGCATACTCGCAATAGGCTCCAACTCACATACACACAGCGCACCCCATAATGCATTCTCCCTACCTCTTTCTCTCACACATACAGTGCACCCAATAATACATTCTCTTTATTGCTATCTGTCACACACACATAGTTCACTCCATAATGCATTCTCCCCACCTCCATCTCTCACACATACAGTGCACCCAATAATACATTCTCTTTATTGCTCTCTGTCACACACAGTGCAGCACATAATGCATTCTCCCTACCTCTATCTCTCACACATACAGTGCACACAATAATACATTCTCTTTCTTGCTATCTGTCACACACAGTGCAGCACATAATGCTTTCTCCCCACCTCCATCTCTCACACATACAGTGCACCCAATAATATACTCTCTTTATTGCTATCTGTCACACACAGCGCAGCACATAATGCATTCTCCCCACCTCCATCTCATACACATACACTGCATCCTATAATACATCCTCTCTAAAACACACATACCGCACCCCATAATATGTCCTGTCTGACACACAAACAAACTGATTTGTAGCTGTGTAAACTTTCTTTTAGTAGTTCCACCCTGGAATTGCTCTACAATCTTCTGCCTTATTGGTTTAAGGATGACATTTTCTCACCAATTTCACTCATTAGTTATGGATTGAGTGCATCTTATTTACTGAATACTTGGCAAGTGGGGTTTGTTAATTTTTCAAGAAATCATTGGAGAAGTTACAGTATGTGGAAGGTTGTTGGAGTTAAATGCTATGTATTTAGGCAGATTCTTTACACTTTAATATATTTTCACAATATTGCAAGAATACACAACAGCCAGCAGTTGGATGGTGCTAATATTATCTATTGTAAACAATATTTAGATTTCTGCATCACCAAACTAATGGGTAGTGCTATGCGTCTCTTCTATAAGAAAACTGAGCTATTTATGTCTACTACATACTATATCACAATATACTATTAATGTCTACTGTCCGTAGTATACCATAGAGGGTTAACAACATTATCCATAGAATATACAGAAAACTGTATAGCTACTCTCTTCTTCTGTCACTTCACTTATGCATACAAATGAATAGATATAATACAATGGAACGTTGGAATAACTAGGGACAATACAATGAAGCATATAATGAACTTGCAGCATGAGAAACTGTTGGACGACATTGGGCAATTGTATTCAGTTTATAATATTGGGTTAATGCTGGTACTTATTTCACACCAAGGCATATTTCCCAAATTTCCAGGTCCAAGATCAGGGCATATTAGTCCCTTACCCCCTCCCGCCAAAGACCCGGCCCTTTTAATGCTGTAACCACAGCTATTCTAATAACATTTAATATATATAAAAGTTTGTCCCCAAGATGGCTCCTGAAACTCAGTTCATGACTGAGGAAATATATTTAAAATCGTTTTATAGTCTTCATAAGGAATAAAACATAAAAAAAAACCTACAAAAAATGAGCACAAAATCAGAATTGCAAAACTATGCAAAATTAGGTAGAGGGTGGACCTGGCTGGTGAAGGACATAAAGGGTCATTGCCAAGTAAGCAATTGTATTTTTACCGGTTTGTATTAGAGAATACATTTGTATTATTTGTTATTGATGTGCAGTATCAGCATGGAAAAGTTTCCATTGACCTTCAGCTTAAGTAGCTTCTGTTTTCATTTTGTCAAGTCCTTGCAACAGAAAGCAGCAACATGTAATGACTGAAATCCCTCTTTTGTGTTTGTTCTCTTCTATCCCATATACAATCTGTCAGGGTACTGTGTTATAATCTAATATATTTATTGGTTCCCTATTGCTGCTTGTTGAACAGGAGAATGAGATGGGAAAGAAAATCCATCTTGCAAATTAGTTTAACTATGTAGTGACTATACCTTTGTGTCAAACAACAAAACATTCTTGGTAATCTTGTTGTAGACACTGCTTCCAATTAAATAGTTTCATTATTTCCAGCACTATTTTCTGAAAGGCTATCTTTATTAAGATCTTATGTATTACCTACGAAAGCCAAACATTTGGATTGTAGTGTAAGATTCTAACAACATGTTAGTTACACAATTCATTCAACTGTTCCTGTTTTTTCAGGTGAGAAAAAAAAAGTAGGAAAGTGTGAGAGAAATACTACGGAAAGAGGGAAGATCATACTGGCCAGGGAAGTCACTACACAGAAATCACAGGAAGTCACTACACAAAAATGGAAGTGACAATCCACCTTGCCAAATGCTGCTTTACAAAGTAGAAGGGAGGCATTTAAACAATGTAGTATGGGTTGTCTTAGATCTTATGTGCAATTGTCCATTCTGTTTGAGCCTGGTCCACTGCAGAGAAGATAAGGTGGGGTCCTTCATCCAGAAGTCTTGTGCATGTAAGAAGTGTCCCCCCCCTTACACGCACAGGCGTACTAATGGATATGGTCCCTTATCTCCATGGTCTATACATTATTGGTTACAGTCAAATTTACTTCTGTCCATAAGAGCCAAATTTAGTTACAAACAAACAAGTGCTACATATACCACAGATGGTTTATAGACCACAGGTATGTAGCCACTGTCTGTGGTATTAAAGGCAATGTTGCAAGGGCATTATAAGCTGAACTGATATAAAGATGTGTTTTTTTACGCTCAGTGTGATTCAAAGCCAATGATTACAAATGTGAGCAGAGGAAGCAGACAATATTATTACAGGAACAACAAGGAAAAGACTGGAATGATTTGCTGTCATGATGATTAAATACCTTTTGGGAAAATCAAATGTGCAGGTAGGCTGGTGTCTTCAAGGTTTGGATTGGTGGTAAGATATGCACATTAGGTCAGTCCCGCCAGTGTCTGGATGTGATAAATGCTCTGTGTTTTGGATATTTGATGTGGGGTCCATAATATGCATTCAAACTGTAAGAAACGCATACAGACATAGATGTTCATGAGCATTGATCTGTGTAGAGATGTGTATTCTGTGTAGAGATGAGACTCTGTATATGAATGTGGATGCACAGTGTATGATTTGCATAGGGATGTAACTGTGAAGAGTAAGATTTACATAGGAATATAGATCTTAAGTCTGGGGATATTAGATTTAAGTGTATGGAAGTAGGTGTGAAGCATAAGATCTGCATGGGGTTTCATACTGTGCGTGTACATGATTCCACCAGCTCAGCTGTAGCTGGACAGGATTATGTTCTCCCGCATTCATATATATGACTTGTCCTTTTTATAATTCTCAAAGCAGACCTTGTACATAAAAGCCTCTTACCTCCCAGACAGATTAGTACAGCTTTATAACGTAATGGTAATACAAGTAATTTGTATAACGTTAGTGCGGCTCTGCTGTGTTCGAGATATATTAATGTTTTGTTCAGATTGGACCTGATCCAGAAAAGCACTGTAACATTTTACATCCAAAAATCTCCATACACACACACACACACACACACACACACATCCCAAAGCATACCAAAGCATACTTTGCAGAATTAAAAAGAAAACTAGCATACTGTAGAGATTATTGATGTAAAAGATAAGTTTGTTCATAAATGAAACTAATATTATCTTAATCTTACATTAGGTATAGGTCACTGGTTCTATATTATGTGTTGGGTACTATACATATTACAAATATATATTATTAGAACAGGACCTCTTAAGGATTATTTAAACAGACTATATACAGATCAATAGTTATTGACTAATATAACAAAGTGCAAAGGGCAAGAGCGGAATCTGCCACTCAGAGCATAAGGACCTAAAGAAAGATGTGTCCTGCACTAGGTATATCAACACCATATAAACACCATATAATACAGTCACATAAAATGATACTGCTAGAGTGTAAAATATTATAGATATAGATATAGAAAGTATTTAATTTGTCTAGTTGTAATTTGTTACTTAAGGCACTTACCTGCTAAGTGTATTTGCATTGAGTTTACTTTATTTTGACTTATTACATTCCTTATATTTCCTACAGCCTAAAAGCAATCTTGGTGGGAAAAACTCAAAATGGTACTTTGGACCTTTCTGGAATCCCTCTCATTATGAAGGACCTGGAACGTGTGATAGCATACCTCCAGAACAACTCGGAAGAATTGGAGAATGTGGAAATCTGCTTTACGGAATTAACAGACGAAATGTTTCTACACCTGATGCCTGTCCTCAGTTCCCTTCCACATCTTTCCACTCTGGCCCTCAATGGAAACCGACTGACAAAAGCCATCCTGAGGGAAATAACGGAAGCTTTGAAGGACCCCAAGAAGTTTCCCAGCATGACTTGGATTGACCTTGGCAATAATGTAGACATCTTTTCGCTGCCACAGCCCTTTTTAGTAAGCCTCAAAAAGCGTTGCCCTAAACAGGGCAACCTGCCAACTATTCTGGAGTTTGGAGAGGGACAGTTAAGTGACCTAGAGAATCAAGACCCATCAACTGAAGATGATCAAGTAGCTGTAGGTTTAGATGATAGGAGTTCTCATCCACAGAGTTAACTAGATGCTTCCTTATGTAAAGTGACCTTGTAAAATGGAATACAATGGAACAGGCTGTGATGTCCTCACAAGTCAAATAGAACACAAACTCTATGTGTTCACACTGTTACTTTGTATATGTTTATTATCCTTTGCCAAAATACAGTTATGGAGATTTTGGTATTTATCCTAACACAATCTGTTTTTAGGTTCACTGGACCAGATCCAGACTTACGAGTTACGAGTGGGTAAAACCATGTTGAATTGCAGGGGTGGTAAAATGAATGTCAATGTTTGCATGCAGGGAGAATACTTTATTTTTGCTTATTGCACACAGATACTAATCAGCGTTACTGTTACACTGTTATTAGACTTGGGCTAAGAAACATCATCTTTCAACTCTTAATACTGTTTGCAACTAATAAAATTAACCTCCGCTGCATCACAACGTGGTTTTTCCCACTCGTTCCATAGTTTTAAGTCTGGATTCACTGTGTTTGAAAATCAATTTTATACCAAACAGAAGATTGTTTCTTTTCTTTAGTGTTTTATGCCAGTTTAGAATTATTAAGTTTTCACCATTATGGGCCAGTTCCTCAAGTGATTAGTAATGAATGTTTGGTCTTGTGTGAATTATGGGAATAACGCGTAGGTAAAATGTAGGCACGAGTCCTACATCTCAAACTGCACTCGAGGTTCTGTAATAAAAGGGTATATAGGTATTTATCATTTATTATTTATCTGACTACCACTGAGCTCTGCAAATATTCTGTTGAATTAGGAACTGGAAACACATCGGCTTATTCAAATTGAAAGGCGAGATACAGGATGTTATGGGAGCAGCTCCTGTTCATCTGGTGAATATTTTTTAGCAGTGTTCTAATGAATGATATGGAGTGCTACTGAAAAGCATTCAATCATACACAGTTTATATTATACTGTTTACACTCCAGCATAGCCGAGTGTCAGGGTAGTGTTTCTTTTCAAACAAAGACTAAAATACATGGATTACGGCCAGTTTCAAATCTCGGAGTTCCTGGCACTATGTGACATGTACAGGGTGGAGCTGATTTACAGTGAGACACATACTCAGCTGATGGCTCAATAGTAACAGTAATAAGTGCACATTTGTTTAAAATGAATAAATAAAACACTTAAAAAAACAGTGCGATATTTTTCTAGGAATTTATAAAACTCAAGTAAATTATATATAGAAAAGAGGTCTTTTAAAATAAATAAATAAATATATATAAATANATATATATATATATATATATATATATATATATATATATATATATATATATATATATATATATATATATATTGGAAGCTGAATTCATATACATATATGATCAGCATCTTTTTGTTCAATGTCAAGGAGAAAGTTTGTTTAGATATTAACAATTTTAAATAATGTTTGTATCCAATTTTCGCTTTATAGTGACAAGCCAGGAGGTTGGTTCCTTGTCATTAAACCAGTGTTTTTATGGGATGTAGTCGGGTACAAAGAACTGCCACATTTTTGACTTTTGAATACAGAACCTTTTTCTTTGTTCTGATACAGCAATCAGACATATCATGAACTAGGGCCATGGCTGTGATCTGTTTTACTACAATAGCATTCATTTATAACATTGACTGACTGACTGACTGAGTGCCAATAATATCTTTTTCATACCAAAAGAGGTTACATGAAATGCAAATATTATACTACTTTAATTCTTGAAAGTAAAAAAAACTACTGCAATTAGTAAAAAATAACATGTTGCGCAAAGAAAATCCCCAATTAAATTGTCAATTTACAAATGTATTCTTTTGTTTCATATGGATTAAACTTCCTCTATATTCAATAAGTGCTGAAAAGTAGTTTAAATATACATGGAAATATCCTTTAAGTTGTGTAAGTTTTGAGGTTGGCTCTTCATGGCTCAATCTTATTATCCCACAGATGATGGATTTGAGCAGGGCTGGAAACAGAAATCTTGGGGTACATGCAGATTTTTTTGCACCCACCCAATAGTGGTAATGCTAGTGACAGGGCCCTGTGAATCTTGGGGCCCGTCACAGCTGTCCCCTTGTCCCCCCCTGTTGCCGGGCCTGGATTTAAGTGAGGTCTTGTGAATTTGGAGTCTAAATAAACACCTTCAACTCTATCATTTTCCTCAAACCATAGCTGAGCAATCATTGCTGTGTGGAAGGGCATATTATCCTGCTGAAATAGACCATTAGACTTCATATAAATGTCAGTGCTGGACATACTGAAATTATGTATTAAATATAATATGTTCAGCCTCTGGACCAGTTTCCCCAGCCAAGGGATTTTTATTTTGTGACATAGGTGATCCAAGGCCTGCTTTCAGTCCACCGCCTGGCCTCAGCTTCCACATCAGCCTAGGTCATTATCACATCCGGGTACCCTGAACCCTGCAGAAGAGGTGGAGTATATAGGGTTAAATCAGTTAATAGCGAGCCGAAATCAGAAGTGTGTAACTCTCAAATACTGTGAACAAAAAAAATGCTGCATACATTGCTATGGTAAAAACAGATAAATACAATTGAAGCAAAAGAGAGTCCCAAAAGGTATCTATCTCCAGGTGGTTCCTGTCTTTGCGGTAATCCTCAGAAAACAAGAGAAAGGAACTCAATGAGTTAAAACAATAGACAATATATTTTAATGTAAACAACGATACTAATTAATACATGGTATATCAACACAGACAATTATCAATAAATAAATCTAAAATAGAATAAAAAAAGGATAGGATATAAGAATCTCGTACCCAGGATTGGCAGGAGGCTGGAATGTGCTGTCCGAAGCCGGTAGATAGTAGCTGAACTCGGGATGCTACAGATGGAACCTTCTGATTTCGGCTCCCTATTAACTGATTTAACCCTATATACTCCACAAATTGTTTTTTGGGGGATACAGTGAACCCCCACTATCAGTTTTGGTTGAGCGGATCTTAGAGAGAGCGCCTCATAGGATTTCACAATCCTCTTTTTATACCTGCAGAATAGGTATCCACCACTAGCCTCATTCACCAGAATCCAGATTTTTTAGGTAATCCACACTGTCATCAAGATGTTCCTGCCAATCTCCCTTGAGAAAACTCACTCTATTCCCGGCCTCTTGAAGAAAATGTTAAATGCCTGGAACACCGTTTTATTTCTATATTTCTGAACTCTATCTTCCTTTATCATTTAATCAAATTCACTGCTTTACTGAAGACAATACTTCCATCTTTTGCACAACTGAAAGAAAACAAAAGGCCTACATCCAAAAACCTGTGCGACCTGCCACCACCCCGTCTATACTTCATCACTGAGATGTACAAGAGCTCCATAGATCTACACATTTATTTGGGCAAGGAAAAATAATCATCAGAGGGGGAAAGGGGGGGAAGTGGAGTGCTAATTCATCCAGCCTGAAGTTTAATAATCAGGACTACATACAGAGCCATTCAACAGTTTGGGGTCATTTAATAATTTCCTTATTAAAACAGGTATTTTTTTCAATAAAGATAACACTCAATGAATCAGAAATATATAGAACATCTGTTCTAGCGGTACATTGTGTATACTATATGTGTTACAGGACTAATGTATGGTTATTTAACCCTTGAAAACCCTTGTGTAATTATGTTTGCACAGCTGAAGACGAGTTTGCTTGCTAGAGAAGCTATAAAACTGGCCTTGAGCTCTAATTACATTAGTTGGTTCGATTATACTTTCAAAATGGCCAGTAAAGTAAAGTAGAGTGTCAACATCAACAGTGAAGAGGTGACTCCATGATGCTGGCCTTCTAGGCAAAAAAAAATCCGTACACAGACAGCGGATAAATGAAGTGTTATGGACAGACAAATCAAAGTTTGAGGTGTCTGGATCACTCTGAAGAACATTTGCACAAGTGAAAAGACGCTGTCTTCCTAATTCAGGGCTTTCTTTGTGTTTTGTAATACATTGTCCAGTTTAAAGGCCATTTAATTATTATTATGATTATTATTATGTTCCTTTTGACACTGAGGTAATATTGATGCCTTGGCTTACTTACAATAGATTCAATGAGTGACATTGTCCTTAAAAAGCACTGTCTAAATTTAGCATATAAAGCATAATAACCCAGTAATAACTAATAGATATATTAAAATTGCTTAAACCTACGTGATTTATAAAGGATTAATCCTAACAAATCCGTTAAATATTTTTCCAACTGGAAATACTTAATAGGAACACTAGAATAAAGTATTTGATATTTTCGTTAACTGAGTATTGTTTAAGAAGATCTCCACATTGGTAGACAGTCCATTAAAATGAAAGGCTTAAAATATACCACACTGGAACAGGAAAGAATACATTATTTCTCATCGCTTTGAAGTTTATTGTCTCCCATGTTTATAAATGTGGCCATTGACTATTCACAGAACCTTCTGATTAGATTCCAATACATAAAATATTATAATAACCATATTAAATACTGGAAACATTCTGGTGCCTAATAGAAGAAACACAGATTAAATACTTCTATTCACAGAGTTCCAGTGAACTGTACAATACATAGATGGTTATAGTAACAATGACAATATACAGAGCCTAATAAGGAACAGTATGTAATACAGGAAACATTCCAGCGACCAGTTTCCAACTGGAAACATTCATTTAGGTTTATTGAAAGCCTTATAAAATCCATTATGAGGACATGTAACCATCATTCTGCATAGAATGTTTATTGTCATACATGCTGATGCATTTGTGCTAATATTTTAGAGGGGGTATTTATACTATAATCTATAGAGTGCATTGCAAGTAATTAGGTGCAATCACCAGTACCATCCATGGTCCACCAATCAGTGTACTCGCATACACTGGGTATAAAAGGCTTTAAAAACCCTGGCTATGTTCAGAATCTGAGTGGACAGGTGGCGTCCTCTGTGTAATGTGTACTTACCCTGCATAGACCTCTGGGTCAATGTGTAGGATTTACCTAGGGCTTCCATTACATTTTTCAGTATGATATCAATGTTGTGTCCCTCTTATTATATATTCATTATAATTGACAGGACAGAAAAGCACATTGTTGCTGTTTACCAATCGATGTTAGCAGTAAGAATTTCCATATGAAGGTAACTGATCTTCCTGTGACTTGTTCATTAAAGTGTCAAAGTTAAAATACTCAAACATAACACAATAACACAAACACTCAATAGAATGTAAAACAACAAAAGTAATCCTCAGATTATTGAGTAGATGAGGTGGACCAAACAATCTATTATAACTACAAACATATCATTGACTGAGTATTGACTGTTTTACAGAATACTGACTGTTTTTACGGACTGGCTGGGGAGGATAATCATTTACGTGTTCTGGCATTATCTGTATTACTGAAACACCTATTGTATATTGTTCCAGGAGAGTTGGGGGTTTTCCATAATGCAGTTGTACAGTGGGATTTTTGTTAGTATTTACCTATCCTCATTCATCATGGGAAGTTTCCCATTCATGTTTATTTGAACTTCAATTCCCCATCACTATTAATGTCACACCCGGATGACCTGAGAGTAAAAGAACATTTAGCACAATGTAAATCACAGGTTGAACTAGTCACAGGGCTACATGTGATACAGGACATCCTACAACCTTTATCACTTGACCCCTTGAGATTGAGAATAAGAAAAAGAAGTACAGGGGTGGGAATAACACATCATGGCCCCATTATCTGTGCACTATAACGTGAGTCTCCTATATGTCTGCCTGAGGTGAGTTGGTAAATCTGTTCTTATCGGAGACCCTGGGACGGTATTAATCTCAGATGTTGGCATATTAGCATAAGAGATATAATATGATCGAAATGGGCAAAACAACCTTTAATATAGTTCTACTTTAAGGAAACAAAGCTTTCCCATTAATGATGCCTTATGCTCCCTGTTACCTGTTGTTCTTTATGTATGTTTTGTTAGGAGTTCTACATTACCTGGGCGTCCCATAACAATATATCTATGTACATGTTTTACCGTGGTCGCTTCTGCCTGTTTATATGTTTGCTTTCCACCAATCTTCTAAATCAAGGGATACTTTATTGTGAATGTGCCTTTTTATGAGATATGAGATATCGTGTTCTGCAAGACAAACAGCTATCAGCAAAATCTAATTTTATATTGTGATGTGTAAAATAAAATATTCTATAAGAAAATATGAGACTTTACTTCAATATATAACAAATGCATCAAGCTGCTTATATTTATTTAGAATGCTGGCTGCAATAGATACTACACATTGTGCTAAACCGCAAATTACCATTTGTATGCTTAAGGAATGCGTCACCTGACAGCATTGAAGGCAGATATTTTGTGGGTTAAAGGAGGTCAACGTTACTAACAAAACTATTCATTACTTTGGTCCACGAAATGGCTGCCTGCAGGTGAGGAATGCGCCTCTTGTTTTCTTGTGTTATTTTTCCAAGAGATTAACTCACATTTATTTTAATTATAATTATGAATTAAGTATAGACTATCAGCCTTGATTCACTTTCATTTTAAGCAATGTGACTAGTGTTATCACTACTAAGGGGGGTCCCAAAAAATCTGGGTGTACCGGCGCCCCAAGATTTCTGTTGCCGGCCCTGATTGCAGGTACTCTAAGGGATGCATAGCAGCGAGCACTACATATATTGCTGAACACCGCATCTTGTGCCGTGATAAAGCAACGTGTGCACTGCTGACAGCTACACGCTCCTGTTAAAAATGAAAAAGCACAGGTCAGGGGCTAATCCAGAGTCGGTACTAACCGCTCCAAAAACCTTCTAGCGGGACGTCTCACTGTCCCTGACCACTATCAGTTTGTCCCTATAAGGTGACTAAGCTGGAGGCAACATCCAGGTGCAAATCCCCAGGTGCAGATTTGCTCCTTTGTGCTGTTACTCCCATCTCTGGATAAGCCCCTTCTATGTTACACTCTATATACATTCCTTCTTTGTGATCTGTACACTTTTGATATAATTCTTTCTCTGCAGTACAGTTGTATTAGAAATGAATTCCTCTAACCAGATGACATCAACAGAGGATGATACGAATAAAGTAAAATATCTAAATAAGCTTTGTGTTAAGGTGTTCTTATTTCAGAGTATACATGGAATGACTGATGATGCTGCCGGCACGGCTAGGAGACATTGCTGTGAGGAAATGGTTGATATATTTTCGGAGTGATTGGCCTGATCCATATGTAATAAAGACAGGTGATTTCCACATGCTGGATGCCCAGAACTGGAACGTGTGTATGGGTTTTCTGTGAAGCCAGTTGTACTGGGGAGGCATTAACATGTGATTGCCCATTTTTCTGTCCCGGGGGAGTACATTGAGATGCGATCATAACGGAGATACAAAAGCATTGTGCATTTAAGGAAAAATATTACAAAGTGTTAAAACTTGTATTAAAAAAGAGAGTTACCCTATCATTCCTATCAACATAGGGCATATGGGGAATCATTATAGGGGTTAGGTCTCTGTGTAAGGTGGATTGTCTTGGACGTAGTGACATAACTACAGGGCAGACTCTTTAGTCAGGTACCTGACCTTCCTCATTACATTAACCCTTTAAACAACTGGTACTCATGGTAACTAACTGAAGAAAAAGATGTCTACAACAGATCTGTACAACAGGATGCAAAACAATTCTGAAATAATCAAACCTAATGATTATTTACCATAACCTCTGAAAAATAAAATGCAATCAAGATAGTTTAATGGGAATACTTTGTTGGTGTGGAAATCTATGAGGGAGGAATATGTATTTACTGAGATTATACCCACATTGAACCAGATTCAGACTTTAGGCACTTTTGATTTACTCACAACTTACTCAAGAGTGGGCAAGACCATGTTGAATTGCAGGGAAGTTAATTTGTTTCATTAGTTGCAAACAGTATTACAGGTGAGAGATGATGTTTCCAGCCCAAGTGTAATAACAGTGTAACAGTAACGCTGGTCAGTATCTGTGTGCAACATGCAA
>JABWIB010002659.1:29229-42069 GCA_016617825.1 Platyplectrum ornatum | reverse complement strand
TTAAATAGCTACGATATCATCTAAAAGCCATTTCGCCGTCATTAAATAATGTATAAATAGAGCTATAACTTACAACTGTAAAACATTATTTTTCTTGACCAGTAATTAGAATTAACATTTAGAAGGTAAAGAAGACACGTCAGTATTTCCATTTGCAGGAACTTTCATATGTGTGTATCCTCCTGCATGTGCTGTCGCGTTATATGCTGTATATGTTGTGGGGCCAAATATGGCAAATATTATGTGGCTGTAATTGATATCACTATAGTATAGCAATGACATATATCACTTTGCAGATAACAACAGATCATTTACATGAAACTATTTAGGACGAGATCATTGTACAGCCATTTCTATTCCACCATTAGAGGTGGGCGAGTTCTCTAAGCAGTCAGATGGGATGCTCGGGACATTATCCCTTTCCACCAGATAAGGGTATTAGAGATAAACAGACACACGGCTTCTTTGTGGCTCTGTCCTCACACATTAGGTCAGGGGAAAACACAATACTTCAGTTCCCTTTGATGGCTTCGCGCTCCATTTCCTCTATTTACTTTCTGCACACCTAGAAAGTTATCAAGTAACCGCACACCGAATGATTAGACCCCAGTGCGCTCTATGAACAGTCCCAGCTTAGCTAAGAATTAAGCTGCAAACGGATATGGAGATTAGATTTGTTTATCACATGGTAAATAGGTTTGGGGTATTAAATATACACACAGGAGCTGATCCAGAGGCGAGCGGACTCCAGCACATCTCCATGTGAGCTTTCACTGTGCGTGACCAGATCCAGACTTTACGTACTATTTACTTACTCATGACTTACTCACAAGTGGGCAAAACCATGTTGAATTGCAGGGGAGTTAAATATCATTAGTTACAAAAAGTACTGAGTTGAGAGAAGATGTTTCCTAGCACAAGTGTAATAACACTGTAACAGTAACGCTGGTCAGTATCTGTGTGCAACATGCAACAATAAAGTATTCTCCCTGCATGCAAACACTGACATTCATTTTACCCCCCCTGCAATTCAACATGGTTTTACACACTCGTGAGTAAGTCAGTAGTACAGTCTGGATCTCGGCCAGTGTCTGTTCTTACATACAGCACCAGGGATTCCAAACAATATTTCAGTCCATTACCAGCATTATTTTGCTAAATCTTACAGACATGAAAAGCAGACAGGACCAATGTTTGATGCTAATAAAAGTGATGAAACACAAGATTAAAATAAAGAAGTCATTTATGTATATCCATTAACAGCCTGATCCCTTTGTCTCTGGAAACCAGGCATCCCCGGCTAATCCCCGCTGTCACTTACACAGGATGGACCAAACATCATTAAATGCCCAGCAGAGTCATCACATAGAGCCCAGTGGCATCAGCTCATAGCCATCGCTGCATGTCGCAGCTTCCCCTCTCTGCATTGTGAATGTGTGCAAATGACACGTATCGATTGGTGTCTTTCATTTTACCGGCACATGAAATCCGCTCAGCGGGCAGGCACTTCAATGCGATTTCACATGAGGATGGGGATGGTTGGAGCAATGAAAGCGCTGATCTGAATAAATGAAAAGCTGACCTTTAACACCCTCACCACAAAGTGCGGAGGGATTGTTTAACAGCAATAATGCACAGCTAAAGATGCTGAGAAGTGTATAAGCTTCGTAGCTGAAAGCGTCTAGTTGTACGACCTCAGCGTGCTTGATAAAAATAAGCAAATAGCACGCGAAATGCAAAGCAATGACAACCATTACATGTCATCAATCAGAGATTCATTCTATATATTATTATTATTATTATTATAGTTATTTTGTTATTAGTTATATTAATAACATTTATTCAGTCTTCCACATAGTGGATGATTTCCAATCTCTGTGTACGGGATCAGCACAATCCAATGACAGACCCCCCCCAACTGTTCTGATTTCAGCTGGCCAGTCCTGCTTTTCGCATTTGCCAACCAGTTTGTCTCGATCTCGATAAGGGGGAAAACTGGGAGGAAAGTATTTATTTTTTTTATTAAATTTCATTGAAATTAACAATTAGTGACGATCGCGGGACAGGGCTGGGGGGGAAGGGGGGGATTTGTTTTTGTGTCTTGATCTCACGAGACGTTGGCAGGTATACAATAATATAATTGTGTGTGACATCAGGATGATTTGTGATTGCAGTTGGGAAGTGTGTGTGTTATTTACCATCCACACTACAATACGACCCAAAAGTGTAGGGTGCATTCTTCAGAGGTCTATGTGGGTTGGTTGTATGCATAGAGGCTTGGGTTTATATTTACTAAACTGCAGAAATGGCACAATGGAAATGTTGCCCATAACAACCAATCATATTCAAGCTTTCATTCTTGGGCATGAAAAATGAAACTGAGAGTAAGAATCTCATTGGTTGCTTTGGGCAGCATCCCCATAGCCAAGGGAAAATTGCTCAAATTATCTGGTAAATCATCCTGAAACAATAATCGTTCTAGTCTGTAAACAGCTTTACAAGGCACAGAAAATGTGTTTACATTTACTTTATGTATAAATGCTGATTGTAGATCATAGAACTTGTGGTACTCTAGAACCTAAATTTACTAAGCAGGGAGATTGAATAGCAGGGATGTTGCCCATAGCAACCAATCAGATTCCAGTTCACATTCTCCAGTATGTAAAATGAAACTAAAAGCTTGAATCTTATTGGTTGCTATGGGCAACATCCCCAATTTTTAATTTCCCTGCAGTCTCCATGCTTAGTAAATGTAGGCCCAAGTGCTGTGAAACTACAATTCCCATCATGCATTTCCAGACATCCCCTATACATTTTTATATCCGAGTTGACAGTATGCTTTAAAAGAAAACACCATGTAGATACGTTTAAATGAAATTAGGTACATTTTCCACTTGTAGAGACCTGGCCAGCGGAGTCACTGGCTCGAGACAAATCTGGCGGTAAAGTACGACCGTAAATCCAAACTACAGATTCGGAGGAAACAGGAGGGAAAGGTAAAAGGGAGTTTATTAATGGAAAACTTGTGAACCGCACTGGCTTTCTCTTCCTGCATGGCTGCCTTCCAATTAGCAATGGATTTAGTGCGATGTTTAGGAGAGGACACGGAGAGTAAAAAGACATTAAACGCAGTGGAGCCAGTGGTGGAAACCAGTGAGCTGGCAGGAAAGTAACAAAAAAACATCTCAAAGACATGTGAATAAAAGGCTGTCAAGATCTCGAAAGGCGTCTTAACCAGAAAATGAGATCCCAGAACCTATCAGGGCTGGAAAGTCTTTATTAAGGTTATTTTCCACATTTGCTGGCACCGAGCATCAGTGCCTTGGCTGCAGACGCATAAAAGCCAAGATAGATCTCGGTGCGGAGAAGAAAGTCCATATTGTTCTCCGCACAGAGCGAAGTGTCCATTTGCTTGTGGTCGCCAGGGGCAACCCTCTGCTCTTCTTCTGGCGAATGCTGTACACGGAGGGGTCTGATCAGGGAAGCTTTCTCCCAGAACCGTGTTCTTTGTTAGGTCAAGGCACATAAGCTGACCCTTGGCGTCTCTCTCCCTGTCTCAGCTATTCAAGTGCTGTGTTACAACATCACGCGGAGGTAGGAAACGCGCCCTGTGCCCTTCACACTATACTTAACTTTCCTGATCTAAAATTCACATGAGAAGAAGTGTTCTCCCCAGCCTGGATAACGTCCAGCTTTCTCCCCAGCCTGGATAACGTCCAGCTTTCTCCCCAGCTTGGATAACGTCCAGTGCTCGGACAGCTAAAGGGACCTTTTTTTATTGTTTTGCTTCTAAATAAGTTCAATTGGCCTCTTAATATTAAATAAAGGCATTAAGTTACTGTGTAAATCACCACAAACATCAAGGGTTAGTAATATCCTTCTTCATATTGTACAAGGTGCACTTTTTTTTGTATATTGTTCACTAGTTGTATATAAAGGGTGGCTCAGTGGGTATCACCCATGGCACGCAGCACTAACGCTGTAAGTTTGATTCCTGAACAGGTCCTTATCTGTGTGGAGTTTGAATGTTTTCCCTGTGTCTATGTGAGATCCTCAGAGTGCTCTGGTTTTCTTCTATACCGCTACCCTAAGCGACTTCAACACTGTAAATTTAAAATATACCCCCTGCCCACCTATCCTAATTAGGAAGGGGGAAAAGACAGACCCAGTGAAAATGAGGGTGACACCAGTAGTAAAGCAGAATCAATTTGCTCTGATTACTATACACTGGTTGTAAAATCGGTTTTTGCATTCTGTGTGTATATATGCTAACAGAACAGAACACAGTCGGCTCCATACCGGACTTCAGAACAGAACTTGAAGCAGAGAATAGGTTGAAAATCCACTGGCGTAAGGGTGGCGTTTAGTGGGGTGTTCCACTGATATATCGATATGGCGGACCTGCAAGTACAGATCCGATTGCTCAGAACAAGCCTGGACCTCGTCTCATGTCTCTATTTGATTTAACAAAAGAGGCAGCAGGGTCTTTCTTTTTTCACAACGGGGATGTCAAAATAAACCAAATTCAATGTGAACGTACAGTGGAAAGTTGCAGTGATATTGTATGACCTGAAAGATTATCATTTATTTATGAAAACATCGCCGCTTCCTTCGCTGGTTACTTTCCAACCACAATAAACCCAGATTTATCAGCTAGCAAAAGACTTCATGCCAGACAGGGCCCCATCCGGCTCATTAGGATGAATATACTAGACTGGATGGATGTAATAATAGAAGTGGTGTGCTCCAGCCGCTAGCCCCTCTCTGCTTCAGCCCCCCCCCCCTGCTCCGTCCTATGGACTGACCCTGACGCTGTCCTACAAGGACTAATCTTTCTCATACAGCTATATGGTCGTGATGTGATTTATGAGTTCTGATCGTGTTTTGCTTAGAGGGGTTACTTGATCTAATTTTGTACAGAAACAATAATGTGTTGCCAGTACAGCTAACGCTGGGAGAGATTTCGCTGTTCAGTCCAATGTTTATATATCAAATAAAATCTCTAAAGAATATGACCGAGGGCTCTGCTGGTCAACGCAGAACGATGCCGGCAGTCCAGCCATTCCTGCCGAATCTTTATTATTTATTTTAGGTCCAGAGGATATTGCACATCCACTTAATGGTATTTAAATAGAACTGTGTAAGTAAATGGAAGTTACTGAAGTGATGCTAATTTGCTACAGGCCGTGGAGTTCATTACGTCTATGTACTTACAGAGAACACAGCTCGCAGAAAAAGGTTTTCCAGTGGAAATAGAGTGCTTTTAGGCCGGGGCTTAACTAAATATCGCCTGGGACAGGGAGATCATTCACTAAAGACCACTTGAATAAAAAAGTTATATTTCTAAAATACAACATAGGACCAAAATACTCAAAAAGGAAAGTAACCAAAATGGTGACCTTTCTAATATCCCTTTTCCACCGACCTTAAAAACCTGGGGTTTTGCACATGAACGCTCCCTGACCCAGGTTTTTTTCTCAGTGGAAATGGATACAAGGTAAAAAAAAAAAAAAAAACCCAGGTCAAGGGACACATGCAATCAAGGGATTTTTCTGGGATTTTCACAGGTGGAAACAGCTCTGACCCAGGTTTTTGGACCTAGGAATGACCAAGTCCTTAAACTCGGGTCTTTTCAGAGGCTGTGGAAAAGTAGATAACCTGGGAAAACCCCAGGACCATACTACAGCGGGAAAGGATTTTTTTTTATTATTTATTTGGACCAGGAAAATTAATCGCCTAAAAATCCCATGTCAGACGGATTTTGGTGGAAAGGTGGGATTAGTTATAGTGTAAAACTGTATTTGCATGCCATAATAAATACTTAAACAGCTTTCCTCACAATATATACAATATGTTGTAATAAATTGTACAGCATCAAGCATGGTTTATTGCCAGTTTGCTCCTTTATTGCCATACGGATCTATGGTTACCAAGAACTTCAAGGTGACCAAACAAAGGCCATCAATTAGCCTTGTAGCTACAACAAGGTAGAGAGCATGACTAGGAAGGGAGTAACTTCTATGTGGGCAGACAATGCGGACAAGCTACAGAATGTATAAGGTATCTGCGAGGTCACACCTAGAGATTACCCCAGATTGTTCAGGAGAAGATTTCACATTTGACCCTCATATGATGAGACTTGATGATGAAACCACTGGAGCCCATGAGCTTTATCTTCTCTCCAGGAGACCAGACAAGTATGAGTCGAATAGGTACACATATGGTGCTCAGATTCCAAGACAGGGCCGTACTTACCAACACTAGCACAACCCATGGTGTATAACTCTCTGAAGTGAGAACAGTAATGACTAAAGCATTCAATATATTAACCAGACACAGAATGATTCTACATAGAGAGACGGAGATGTTCTTCTAGGGGAGATCTGGGAGTATTTCTTAGACAGGGTCGCAGACAAGGAAAGCCCAATGAGGGTGAACGTGGCAGAGCGACAGAAACATTATTAGGATAGACATCTATTTCATTGTGTGAACACAGGTTTCCAACTCTCAAGGAATTTTCGTGAGGCTCTAGAATTTCGTGCAATTCTCCCGGAATCCCTGGAGAGTCTGCAAATCTTCCGGGACCTGGACTAAGGCGTTACAGAGAATGGGAGGGGTTAGATGTCAAGCCACGCCCATCCATATTAATTACAGGTAGTTGCCATTAAGGGGACAGGTCTTTGATTTATACCAATCACGCCCTCTGCCCCTCCCTCATATTGTCGAGCTTTTGGTTTCTCATGGGAGGGAGAACCCAAAAGTCGGCAACCCTGTTTCACCAGTCTCCAATGAAGGAAGAGAAGCCAGTATGCAGCCAGTATAGAACACCATGTTGCATGAATGTAATAGCCGCATGGCAACTAGAATACTAGTGTTAGTAGAATACTGTAAAATGACTTACAGAGCCAGATGCAATCTCCCGGGTCAGGTGACTTCCGTTAACTTGATCCTATTTGATACATTGATCAAAGTCTGAAAAACAAAATGAATAACACAAAAGAGTTAAATACTTTCTAAACCAGACACTAGATGATCCATAAAATACACATACATCCTTTATATATGTGTGTAAAAGAGGTTAAGCTGGGTACAGACTACAATACATACACTGGATGAAATATATGCGAGGATGGACTGGATCCACTCCTGTGTGTGTGAGGAGGAACACTTACCTCTCACTTACCTTTCATACACAGTAATTCCACTAGCAATCTTGTAAAATGCAAAACTAAAGTATTCTCCCTGCATGCAAACACTGACATTCATTTTACCTCCCCTACAATTCAACATGGTTTTGCCCTTTCAAGAGTAAGTCATGAGTAAATCAATAGTACATAAAGTCTGGATCTGGTACAGAACACTGGCTGGGGGTACTCTGATGGCGATTTACATATAATATTTATCCTGGCAGTATGTCCTCCACATTACTGTAATAAGCACATTACATTATATTTCCCATATGGGGGCATTGCTCTGTTCAGGATAAAATGCTACATGTGCAGTCTGTGGGGGAGTCACTGACATCAGGGTTCACACAGTCTCCATCCTCCAAATATTTGTATGATTTAAGTCTTGGCAGGCACCTCTTCTCTTTCTATGGGCATAGTCTCATGCCTAGTGTGCTGCCAAATTACAGCTAATGTGTGCCCTGTAAATAGGTGATGGCTCCGGAAAGCATTTACTGTGGGAAATCAAGCACACAAGAGAGCGTAAAGGACCCAAAGCAGTCACCCACAGGGCTGGTAGAGGGCAGCCCAGGCGGCACTAAGAGGATCGCCTGTACCAGACCCCAAAAGAGCACCTTCATTGGCACTATGTTGTGTCTATTCATGGCCTTACCTTAATTTCTCTAACCTCTCTTTTTCACTGAAATCCACATCAGGCAGAAGGCATAAATCAGTTACCTTGGGAAGAGCACATATTGATAGGTGTAACACTGTGCTGAGCTAGTTATGCCTTTATCCAGCTATGAACTCACGTAACAGTGCATACTTCTTACAGAAGTCATTACTGACAGTGATGGAGAATCCCCTTCCATTTCAGCATTCAATGAAAATTCTTTGTGGAACAGAATAGGGTGGTATGATCCGTACACAGGTCGTAACAATGATTACTGCTGTAACCAGCATTAGTAAAGTCACATACAACAAGCTTAATGGGTTACCCAGGAATGGGGCTCCACCTAGTGGCTCTGCGCAGTATGACTTCTACATGCTAATGGGACCGAAAAACAGCCTGCCGGATAATCCTAGAATCTGAGGGATCTGTATAAGGAATAGTGAATAGTGTCAGATAGGAGGGAAGAAATTTATAAATAATGAAAATATATTGGCACTTTCTCATCTTTACGGCCCTCGGGTGGGGGTGATTTGTACCAGCACTGCTCCGATTCCCGAATTCAGATCTCTTCGTGGCTGCCCTGCCTGAAGAGCTAAGGGTCCTCTGCAGACATACATTGCTTTGAACCGACACTGCTCCTGTTCCCGAGGTTGGCTCTCCCTGTGGCTACCATGGCTGGATAGCCAAGGGCCAAGGCACATATCTGTCTCTTCATTTTTGGACCCCGAGGGCCGGAGCGGCACCAGTTCAAAGTGACTGAACATACAGGGGGCCGTGAAAATGAGAAAGTACCAATATATTCTTCATGACTATACTCTGTAACGTTTAGTCATTCACTATATTTGAAGGAATCCACAGAATGAATAACAGGGTGTCAGGAGGAAGAATGTTGGTAAGTGAAGAAATGTTACAAATGAGATAGAAGTAACCATGAAAGCCCCAGGTGGTCAGACAAATATCTAAGTGACCCTGACAAATAAACATTGGGGGGGGGGACAAAAATATTTAGCAAGTACTTGTTTATTTTACAAAGTGAACGCAAAGAGTCCAGGCAAAAGGAGGTTTATTCAATGGCTGTGGTTTATGGTTGTACTGTACATTGTCCAGGGACAGTTCCCGTAAAGGAATTCACATATTCCCACCAATATAATGTGCAAAGCAGTTATCCTTACAAGCATATAACCATGGCAGACAACAGTGACACAGATAAACATGCAGGTCCTACCCCATATACTGAGTCGTGAGTCTGGGCACTTATCACTTGTGCTGAAGATCTTGACTTGCAGCCATATTGCAATAGAAAGTCATTTAGATCATATTCTTATTTTAATTTTTTTTCTTTATTTGACACAATTTCTTTGACATGTAAATTTGCCGCAAACAGAGTTCAACAAGGGGTCTGTTTCCTTCATAGATCATCATGTTACGGGGAGGTCACCAGCTACTCGTGTTCAGAAGATGGAAAATGCATGGTGCCACGTCTGTGTAATGAAACCATAGGCTGGAAAGCAGCAGCTCAGCCCATCAGACTTTTGTTTTAGAATCCATGCTTGACAAAAAGAGGGTCCTGAAAGAATGGAGCGGATTCAGGATTTTAGGTTTCCCCTCATTACCATTGGTTGGTGCTTCATCCAGCTTTGTATATTTACTTTCTGGTGCGCGAGACATACACAATGTATCTTTAATAATAAATGGGGGCTGTGTGGTACCTCTTGGTGCGTATGCGAGTACGCCATGTAGCCTTCATCACAAAGCAACAAATCTGAAAGCAGCTATGTGACCATATAAAAGCGCAGGATAGTACACTGTAATATAACAACTGCCTCAAGCCCCTACAAACCATTCCCAGCCAGACCCATCTTCCTCACCTGCCGCACCACCTCTGCTCCCCTCTCAGTCATTTCTTACATTGGCTTCCCATCCACCAACAACATCCTCACCGCTACCTACAAAGCTCTTTCCTCCTCCTCTGCTCCCTACATCTCCTCATCTCCATCCACACACAATCCCGTCCCCTCCTCTCTCCTAATGACTGCCGCCTCGTGTTCTACCTGATCACTGCCTCTCACTCCCACATCCAGGACTTCTCCCGTGCTGCTCCCCTTCACTTGAATGACCTCCCCTAACCAGGTTATCGAACATCCTCCATACCTTTAATCACTCTCTCAAAACCCTCTTCTTTAGACATGCCTACCCCTTCCTCACCTAATTTCCTTCCACCCTTCCCAATATTCTGTACTGTCCTCCCCCTCCATTAGCATGTAGGCTCCTAAGAGCAGGGACACCCACCCTCCTGTCATCTTCTTCACCCAAAGCCAACCTTATCTTAATCAACTCTGTGGGTCTTCAACTAGCCAACCTCTCTACTTTCGCACTACATGTCGCTCACATCAGTTCCCATTATTCCCCACCTCCATGCAATCACTATGGGCCAGATTCAGATCTTTAAGCAATTATGATTTGGTTAAATATGGGCAAAACCATGTTGAATTGCAGGGGAGGTAAATGTCAAGTGTTTTCAGGCTTTTTTGTTATTTTGTACCTTCCTGGATTCATCCCCGTTTCTGTCTGGTATGAATATCAGGCGTGGGATTGGCTGCATTGTATATGCATTTTAACGTCTTTTTCTCCAGGAAAGTCTTGTTCAGGTCTGTATCCTGATCCTACACCTATAGCCATGAACCTTAGCTGAACCGAGTGACTTCATTGCACCTGCCCTAGATAAACACAGATATATACACAGGTCAGGACAGCAACCTGAGCTAATCCATCCCTGGAGACTGGAGGCCGAATCACCTGGAATAACTATACAGGTAGCCATACAGATGGAGAAGGCTTACATAGCACCGCATAGTACAATTTGCAGGATATCACACTTTAACACTGTCAATATATAATAATATATTAGAAGAATATGAAATCGAGTTACTAAACTGTAGGAAATAATACATGGAGATGTTGTCCATAGCAGCCAGCAAACAGATGCCAGCTCTCACTTTCCTATGATACTAGAGAACAGCAGATTCAAGATCTCAGTTTCATTTTACAGACTGGAGAATGTGAGCTTGAATCGCATCGGTTGCTATGGACAACATCCCCACTTTTCCAATCTCCTGTCCATCCTACACAACTTTTAAAATGACCCAACACCTGACCACGAAGCCTTAAACACTTATTGAATAATACAATGTCTAATACAGGGATGCCAACTCTCCCGGAATCTCCTGGAGTCGCAGGAACTTTGGGCTTTTCTCCCGGGATCCTGTGACTGGGGATCCTGTGACTGGGGATCCTGTGACTGGGGATCCTGTGACTGGGGATCCTGTGACTGGGGACAGGGACTTGGGCTGAGGCATTGAGCTCATGTAATCACTGCATCAGTCCTGATTGTTACTATGATAGGCGGGTGTAATCACACCTGAAGCTCAACCCCAATTCTATTCTGATAGAGCTTACCTATCCCCAGCAATACTAACCACAGTACACCAATCCATAAACACTCCAGTCCAAATAGACTATAAGTGGATCTTTAATGACATAATAATAGTATGGTTCACAACTATGGACATTGTTTTATCATCTAGAGTTGAAATTAATTTGCTTGGCCTATGCTGCACCAAGGTTTTGCTAGGTGTAACTTTCCACCTGATATCTCTATACATTACATCTAGCACTAAACTTTATGTTAGGAGGTAATCAGGTTTACAGAATTGGGGATTTTTTTTTGTCAATCACTATTCACCAAACAGATGTTTTTTTCAGAGCTCCTTTAAGTAGCCGACAAAGTCTCGTCCATTACCCTGATGCAACCCAGATGGTTCCTGTTACTAAACACGGGATTGCTGATTGTATAAGTTAATTTTACACTGAGATCAGCAGTCATCTGGTCACCATAATGAAAATGAATCTTAACATAGCTCATTCTATTTCCAGACATTGCCTACAATTGCACTGGAGGGAATAGGACTCTCTTCTTCAAAAAGATTTTAGGGACTCAGAAGAACCCAAAGTAATAACCCCAAGAAGCACATCTGGCATTAATAATAGCGTCTAATAGGCAGCAGAGCAGGGACCTTCAGCTATTACATGTAACTGTATGCACGAGCAGGAAACAACAATAATGAAATAGGAAAAACAGCCAGCGAGACAAACAGCGTTTAGTTTACTCCAGTCTCTCTGTACAGCTGCACTGGAAACGTCTCCAGATGGCATCACTTACACGTCCATTAACAACCCAAAGCCATGTGGCCGATCCATCAGATGCCAATACACAACTACAAGGGTTACCATCATATACATTAACATCATCAATATAAAGTAAAATTACATTCAATCATTGGTATTTGGCTTAATTTTATATGATTCCATTTCATTACTTATAAAGACAAGGTCATTCTCTTTGGATCCATTATGAGATCCAACAGCAACAAACTTTGTGTTCATCTGGACTCTGGCTGGATCACGATTACTGTGCGGATAAGAGGAAATCACTCCTACCATATGTACTTAGTGTATCCGCACTACCCTACCACCGACTCCCCCACCCCAAAAGATTTTCCTCCAAGTTCTAGATACTGGATCCTGAGGATGGGGCCACTTTCTGCACCTTGGGTGCCAACGATAACGTGTTTTAGAAGGTCTGCATCTGGTCCAATATTATTATAACTTAACTCAAGTCATAAAACATTCCTTAATCTGTTCCAGGATTCAATAGACCACAATGATGAGGGTCCTATAGCACTCAAGGTTTAGTGAATGATTCACAGTACAGTTACACTGCATCTATAGCTTTTTATATGCCAATAAAAAACACATTGGGGACATTGTATACCAATAATACACAGAACTGACAGATGTACACTGAGGATAGGAACCAGACTTACGAACTATTAAAGAGTTAAGTTACGAGTGGGTAAAACCATGTTGACTTGTAGGGGAGGTAAATTCCATTAGTTAAGATGATGTTTCCTAGAAAAAATCTAATAACAGTGTAACAGTAAC
>JABWIB010002659.1:13388-28949 GCA_016617825.1 Platyplectrum ornatum | reverse complement strand
ATGGCTTTGCCCACTCGTAACTTTACGCTCTTAAGTTCAATATTAGTAAGTCTGGATCGAGAGAGGACCTTTTGGATTCTACAATGGTCCATGGTAAAGTAAAACATAATACATGTTAATACTGAGAAACAATAAAAAGTATGTGTGATAGTAGGTGATAGATATTGTTAGTAAACTTTAGTGTACTTTTAGTTCTTTTCTACCACTATGAATATTTCCACTATTTATTTTTTGTTTACAGAAAGTCACAGATGCACAATGCCAAATCACTCAGCTTGATATTAACCTAAAACTACATGGAAATGATCCGTCACATGTCATACCGGATGTAAGAATTGAGAATTGTTTACTTTACCCCTTATTATTAAGTTGAAAACCATCTCCGTTCATCGAGGGATTGACAATGCAATCATTGTCTCCGTGCATGGAACTCCATCACTTTCATTATGCCCTTCACTTTCCCTTACGCCTACTTTCATTCATTCATAGGTTAATAAGAAAAGATGCCTGCATAGATTAACCCACAGACTGCGTGTAACACAAAACACTCTTTTCCGCGTAGTTGTAGGTGAATATCTAGCGGAATGATTTGGCATTGTGCATCTGCGACGTTTAATTCTGACTTTCTGCAAAAAAATAAAGAGTAGAAATGAGCAATATCATGTAACTAAAGAAACAGATGCTGAACCTCTAACACAGCTACAGACTCTCAACCTGAGTCGCCAACTTGGAAGCCAGGGAAAAGTTTCTCTCCAACCTACTCAAGGAGAGGCGAAAGAAAAAAAAAGTTTGTTTTCAAATAAGAACCAGACATTGGGGGAGAAGTAATTGAAGCTTCATACGGCCGCCCTTCCTGCAACAATCCAGATGTTTCTCTTACAATCTGCACAAAATTCTTTCCACTGAATTATTCCCCTCAACTGGAAATCTTAATGAAATGTGGCTGGCTATAGCAAATCTCCCTTCAGACGGAATCTGACAACTACAGTCTTATACAACATGAAACAAGACGTGAAGCCAACGCAGGCATATGGACAGGTCAGGGGAAGGTCTCCTCCATAGTAAGAGCTACAAAGCCTAGACAATCCAAAACACAGACTCCGCGCCTCTACTGGATGACCGCAATAACCAAAATACCTCAATATGCTCGTGAAAAGTATTCGCCAGAAGCATATTATATTTCCTGCATTATCCTGAAATATTAATAATTATGAAGACTGAAGCCAATCTGTAAAAGATGCTACTATCAGAAACTACTGGAGGACCTCAAAAGAGGTTGCATACGGCAACATCACATAATCCATCATCCAGTTTATTGAGCTCCAGACTCTAGAAACATCTTCCAATGAATCAATTGCAAAACAAGTGTGGTGCACAAAGGAACAAATGAGGTGCACAAAAGGTAGCAAGTATAGTAGGTAAAATAGGTAATAGGTAAAAAATAAAAAAAGATGGCAATGAAAAGGCAAACTTGACAGAGAAATGTATCTTGCAAAGCATAAGCAGTCCATGGACCAGATCCAGACTTACAAATTGATCAGTAGCGTTGGGAAAGACCATGTTGAATAGCAGGGGGGGTAAAATGAATGTCAGTGTTTGCATGCAGGGAGAATACTTTATTGTTGCATGTTGCACACAGACACTGACCAGCGTTACTGTTACACTGTTATTACACTTATTTATTTAGAGTTATTAGAGTTATTTACCTCCTCTGCAATTCAACATGGTTTTGCTCACTTGTAACTTTACGCTCGTAAATCTGGATCTGGTCCTAGGAGAAGGGTAAAGTATTACATTTAAATTGCAAGAACATTTAACATAAGAAGTAATTTCAAGTCCATTCACTGAGGAACATGTCAAAAGAACTCTCAAAGCTGAAAGTGGACAAATCAATGGATTCAGGTGGAATACATCCTAGGATACTAAAAGAGCTTACAGGGGTGATGAGAAAACACTGAACCAAATCAGGAATTGTAAATTCTAAAGACACAAAATTAGCAAATGTTGTTACTTCTGGATCAAAGGAAAAAAACTTAACTTAAGGCATTTACATATAGAAGGAAATGCGTATAACCTGGAGGGTGGTAGGTTAAGAGGATATGTTACTTCTCCGGGAGGTTATTTGATAGGGCAGTATAGTTAAAAGAAAAAAAACAAAACTGGTCAGACTGGATGGGTCACGTGGCTCTTATCTGCCGTCACTTTCTATGGCTTCTATGTATATTGGATTCATCTTTGGCATATGGCAAGACTATTCTACTCTCACTGAGTATTCTACTATCACTTTCTCATACACAGCAGTGTTAACCAGCGAAATAAGTTGTCACAGTATACAGTATAATTAATAAAATAACTTAGAACCAGATCCTGATACTCACTACCAATATCTGCAAATCCAAAATCATGCAAAGTCTGGTCCTTAATATGATATAATATTATATATTCTGCATACTGTAAACTCTTTTATTAAATAGAACAATCTGCTTTTAAAGCAAACACTACTCAACAAGTTCCAGCCACTGTGACATGTACAGAATACACAGATACATTTTATTTAATGCAGAATAATGAAGGCACAGGACGTGAGATATGTACTTAGACTGGGAAAGTAGTAAGAGCACCTAAGGGCAATCTGCTTTGTTCCATTGCTGTCAGAATCCCCTTTGAGGGCTGTTTATGTGGATCGTGAGAAATGTCAGTGGATACGAGGCTGAGCTTGATGTTCTCCATGCCTTGGAATCACAGAGATAGCCAAACAGCATACAAACATCACATGGGCTGGCGTTTATATGCACGCTTGTCCTTGGTTGTAAAAAACATTTTTTGGTTTTTGTTTAGTAAGGGGGGTTTGTGATTTAGGGATTTAGTCCTGTGTCACAATATTAAAAGGTTTAAGGGTGTTTTTTTATTTGCAGGACTTATCTGTAGTAATTGTCATTAAAGCAGGGGAGTTTTTGGCTGGTTGGAAAAAAAACTTTTAATGGATATAGTAGCTATTTCATTACTTGCATCAGAGTATGTGCCCTTCAAAACATTCATAATTATGACATTCATTTTCAACTTGTATTCTATTGGCATTGAATTTAACTAGGTCTGGGGTAGGCAACCTGCGGCTCTCTGGGTGTTGTCAAACTACAAGTCCCAGCATGCAGAGCATGTGCAACATACATTTTGTGCAAAGTGGCAGCACATGATATGTGTACAGTGAGCAGAATAAATCAGCGGTGTTCTCCCACAGATTCTGCTTCTGTATGTCTGTCCTTAATAGGATAGCCAGCAATGACTTCATCCCTTCTTGTGATCACATCACAGAATGAGATGCATAGCCATTCCCTTGTGACAGCGTTTATCAGCTCAGCCCTCCTGACAGCTATCTACATTCATCTTCATTACCAGGTACATTAAAATGTAGTTTCCGATACAACATCACATGTCAAAAAAATAAAAAAAAACTATTTTTTTTTTCAATTATTTTTGCAGCCCAGCATGTTGTTCCATGAAAAAAAAAACGAAACAAAAAAATGTCATGTGTAGTCACAATGGAGGAGGCAGCTACCCATAGGGATGTCTTTAGCCATACAACCTGGCTGGGACATTGTATTATATCTAGCACTTTCACTTATGTATCAATCCCTAATCCTCTATACAATCAATGTAAGCTTGTATGCAGGGCTCTTACCCACCCAGTCTGTCTGTTACCACCCAGTCACGTCATATTAATTGTTGAAATTGTAAATTGCCACGTAAACTGATGGCAATAATTATATATATTTGTGTGCATGTATATAGGTACAGTATACTACTTATGTAGATAATAATATAATGAACAGATTATTTGCATTCAAACATATTTCCTTGATGTCGTATAACTACACAACATGCACATAAATCTAATCATTTTGTGACCCCAGTCAATGATTTTTGTTTAATGACACAAGCTCTTGCAGAAGTAATATATTCTCTGGAAACCATTGTGGAGGACTGTTTCAGGATAAGGATATGTCATGTCCCACAGCCCATTGCAGTGTAGAAAATTCAAAGTACAGGATAATGTCAGAGTATATAAGCTACAGAAAAGATTGACAGCGGCTAATAATTTGCTTTGCTAACTTATAATGTAAATCAATGGAAGAGGCATGAGATCATAGAGAATTAATATGAGAGACTGTGACAGATTGATAGACTAAAATACCATTAAGTAAGAAGGTTTTCCCGGATTCAGCTCCAGAACCAGACAATTGTCATATATAAACTATACAATGCGTCAATGTCAGCTATCTCATAATAGGCAAACCGACATAACCATCCATTAGTGAGAATATAAGAATCCTTCTGGTTACAGGATCAGCAGAAGCAAACATTGGAGACTGCATTAATACACAGGATCCCACGGTGGGGGAAATGTTTGCAAAGTTCATATTTGTTTATGTCATTGACTCAGGAGGGGACATCCCATTGTATGACGCTGTGGATACTGTGTGGCGCCTTATAAATTATCATTAATAATAATTATAATAATAATCATCATAATAATTTGTTATCTCTGGAGACTGCATAGAAAAATAATTTGGGTTCTTTGACTATTTTTCATTATTTATTTTTCATGATTTATTCATGACTGTATTTACTGACCTATAGCTATCAAACAACAAACAGGAACATTGTTCTTATGTCCATTTGGGACTAGCAGGTAAGTCCAGGGAATTTCTGTCAATCTCTCAATATATGTGCACATGTCCTTGGCATGTTTATAAAGGAGTCCCCCTATACGCACTCCACCAGATCTACACAGCATAAAATGTGTTGCCTTTTGTATAAGGTAAGGTAGGGTTCTCACTATTTGCGTATATGGCGTACTGCACTCCAATGCTGGCCATACACCAGTGAACCAGTGATATCCATTGCCGGATCTCACTGTGTACATGCGATGTGTGAACAAAAAATAAATGCATGGGTGGAAGTGTTAATGATAACATGCATCTCATTAATTGCTGATATAATGTACAGCTCCTTTATTTACATAAATATAGAAAAAAGTAACAAATTCATAAGACACATAAAACCAAATGACATGTCCTTCATCTGTGGAGTAACTGGCAATTCCTGTGACCACTTTAGTGTAGCGGCCCTGGGAACTCCTTTTTGATAAACTCTGGTAACCTACAGGTGCCAGTGTCCACCATTCACAATACTCATCCTTACATGATAATCATGTTTCAGGAGTCAACGGATTTCCTATTCTCAAACTAGACCCATAGAAAATGTATTCCATTTATTTACAAAACTCTTACTTATACGCTATTCACATTACCACCAAAAGCCTGGGTCATTCACAAAATTCCTGGGTTTTTGGTGGTAATCTGAACAGCCACTTTTTAAACCCTGTTGTTCCTGGGTCAGACCCAGGTCCATGTCCGTCTACAGTGCTGACCCTGGAATTTTGGTGAAAGTATTTTGGTCAACACTGCAATCTGAATGGTGTGCTGATTGCTGTGTGTTCCGAAAATACCCAGGTTTAAAGAAACGTGGGGACTTGCAGGGTGGTAATCTGAATGGGGCATTAGTAAACTTTTTGAACCACTAAATATGCAAAGCAACCACAGAAATAACATTTTGCGTAGTCATTTTTCAGTGAACCATTTACATGATAAAGTAGCCTTAGATATACCCGGAGTAGGACACATTGTGGTACATAGACTTATCTCTCTGTGTAAATGTATAAATACATTGCACGCCGGTATGTCAGCGCTCGAGCACAGTAGAAGCCACACATCATTGTATGTACAAACCAAGTTTGTTTAACCAGGAACAAATGTTAGAATAAGCAGGTCCTTCCGGCAGAGAAAGTAAAACTGCTACTAAACAAGTCCATCGCTCTACCACTTCCCATGCATGGAGATTTATAGTCTACTTATTTCACAGGGTTTCCACAGCACCGGGGCAATGTTTAATAAATGTAACAGAAGAACATCCAAGTGGAATGCACAGAGAATGCAGTGTACACTGAGGCGGCTTAAGCCTATAGTATATACTAGAATCGCACGGGCTCTAGTTATAGCTACGCTTCCCTTACTTGGTCATGAATGAGGCCTTTTACCATTCAATCACATTTCAAACATTAAACAGCTTCCTCAGCTTCTGAATGTAAATATAAGCCAGCAGGGTCCAGCGCGGCTGACGTGTAATTTTCCAGAGACGTGCACTGTAAATACAGCGTTTCCGAGACCCTACCTACACCAGTCATTAAGAAATACAGGTTAATGGAGTCAAATGCCCTGGTGTGACAGTAACAACGGTACAATGTCATAACAGGATGGTGAGTGCAACCTATCAAAGCATTGATAACCAGAAGGTAAAATATATATCACCTATGATAATGCGGGATGACTTCTTACAGTCTAAAGCGGATTATCTCAACCTTCTCTATGGTGGTACTTGGAGAAGATGGGCAAGCATGTATGGAGGTAGCCGCTGCACTTGTATTTTAGCCAGGGCAGCGGTGATATCAGAGGGCATAAAATACCTGGAAGGTGAAAGGAATATGTAGACAATGTGCCTGATTCAGGACAAAAATAAATATATGGGTAGTGGATATGTATCTACTACCCCGTTCACACAGAAGGCTATTACCCGGGTAATTCAGCCAATTTCCTGGGTTAAATGAACTACCAGGGTAGTGTTCTCTGTGTGAACGGTGCTAAAATTACTACTAACTATCCTGATTCTGTGTAAACGGTGTAGGACCAGGGTAGTTTGTGAATTACCAGGGTAGTTTGTGAATTACCAGGGTAATTCAGCTGTGTGAACAGGGTTAATTACCAGGGTAATTCAGAACTACAGCTGAAAACCCTTCTCGTTTAAAACAGATTTACCAGGGTAGTTTGTGTGAACGGGGTATACATGGCATGTACATTTTTATAGCAGGTAACTGGTGCTCTCCCCTTAAAAGATTGAGAATCCCTGGTCTAATATAATTAGAATATTGGGGAATGATAATGATCAAAAAAAATAAAGAATTCTTGGGCTGAAAACAGGACCATATAGGCACATTTATGTACATAAAGGTGTTGTTTATTTATATTCATTCATTTACAGATTAGAAATGACCGTATTTATTGTGAAATAATAACTGTGACTAATGGGAAAGCATCACTTTTACATTTTCTCGATTATGATATGTTGCATGGAATGGCATGAGAGTTGTTAACAAGAAAAGCACGTAATGTATATAATGAGTAGAGCTGACCACACAGGCCGATTGGGGCATGTGTGCGTGTGTGTGTATATGTTGGGGCTTGCGTGTGTGTTTGTGTGTGTGTGTGTGTAAAACAAAATGAATACTGTGCACAGCGGGCAATCGAGGTAGTTCAGATCTGCTGGCCTCAGCTGGTTCTCAGGATTGCCAGGGCGTGCATCCATGTTCTTTCTACAAACTCTGTTGCAGGACTCACAGAGAAAAAACATCATGTTTCAGCGGTATTATGAATAAGAAAGATCTTCATTTAAGCTGGCTACAAACTATACGCTAATGAAGCCAATCTGCCAATTATGGCATAATGTTTGGCATGGGCGGATTGCTCAGAATGCTGACAAAACCCTTCTTAACCATTTCCACCTGGTAATTATATTGATGAAAATTCCTGAATTATACAACCGCCACAGGGCCAATCCTATAAACACAGGCACAGGGCTATTATTGTATAGTGTGTGTGCATGCTGTGTAGAGTGCATACAGTTACAGTAAAGCAATCCACAAGAACATATATTGGCCCTATTATAAAATGGGCTGACTATCACTGTAGTGAGCAGTCACCCAAAAGCCATCTCAGGAACGCTCAGGTCCAAGCTTAAAGTTCCTGATATTGTGTAGTGTGTGATCGATACAGATAATCAGCCCCTGTACCTCCACCTCCTGGCCGGAATGTCCCCATCTTTCTGACTCATTAATTATAAGCAGTAATAAAGTCATGATATGATTACATGCACAATTGACATTAACCACATTTGATGAGTGATGGGTGATCCTATATACTTAGAAGCACTTTATAGATGATCAAAGGATGTACTTAATAGGCGATTCCATTCACTTTTCATTAGGTTTATATCCTGAACTGATAAAGAATGTGTTGACTACTCTGCAATTATACTGAACTGGAATTCACTGCTAATTCATGTACGTCTGCAGGGACTAAGCGTGGTGTCATTTTCAGCTTTATATATAGTAGCCAACGTCATTTATATTTAGTCTCATTTATACTGCAGCACTCTCAGCACCGTGACATAACATATCCTAAACGTTTAATATGAAAGTCTATAAAAAGAAAAGCCACTGAGTCAATGGAGAGGACAGATGTGGGTCACCCGACAGAGCTGACACAGACAACATAATGGTTACTGCAGAACCTTCACATCCCCGCAGCCTAACTCCAACCTTCACCACCCTTAGCCTAACCCCAAACTTTATCTCCTCACAGCCTATCCCAGCCTTCACCTCTCCACAGCCTAACCCCAACCATCACCTCCCTGCAGCCTAACCCCAACTTTTACTTACCTGCAGCCTAACCCCAACTTTTACTTACCTGCAGCCTAACCCCAACTTTTACTTACCTACAGCCAAACCCCAACATTCACCTCCCCACAGTCTAACCCGAGCCTTCACCTCCCCAGACCTAACTCCAACCTTCACCTCCTCACAAGCTAACCAAAACCTTCACCTCCACACAGCTTAACCCCAACCTTCATCTTCTCAAAGCCTATTCCCAACCTTCACTTCCTCGCAGATTAATCCCAACCTTCACATCCCCACATCCTAACCCCAACCTTCACTTACACACAGCCTAACTGCAACCTACACACATCCTAACCCCAACCTTCACTTACACACAGCCTAACTGCAACCTTCACCTACACACATCCTAACCCCAACCTTCACTTACACACAGCCTAACCCCAACCTCCACCTCCCCGCAGCCTAACCCCAACCTCCACCTCCTCACAGCCTAACCCCAACATTCCACTTCTCCGGCAGCTTCAGAGCTTGACAGCAGTTAACTCAAAACTATACATTTTACTGACATGAGACATGTAAAACGGTGTGTGTAATGCCCTTAATGAGCTGAGGAATAATATGATAAAAGACAAGGTACACGGAATAGTGCGCTATATAGGGCATTAGAGGGGAACACTAAGGAATATGAGCAGCAGGGACAGGCTAACATTTGCTGGAGTGCTTCGGTAATGAAACTCACAGCGTAAATTATTAATGAGCAACTGGACTCTCCTCATGAGCTAATGAACGAAAAGCTGCAGCATCTACACAAAAGCATGTAGCTAAATTCTGGTTCCACAGTCATCAAGTCAATTACTAATATCGAATAAACAGAAAGCCATTACTCAGAGATCAGCATTGCTGACCGTATAAAACAGAATTATTATTTACCTTGGAAGAATATTTTTATTAGGCTGAAAGAAAATCACTACTTTATCCTTTCCGACTATGCAGCATTTACGGTAAAATGCAGGATTTGTGTATTGCACGCATAGATTATAAATAGAAATGGCCTATATCCAACATGAGCACAGGGAAAGGCCATAAGCTCTCAGCATGCAATGCGATACGCTCATCATCCAATCAGGCTTTTATTAAGAACGCTGTTAAAGAATGGACATCTGTTGCAGAGAATCTATTGATGCCAAGTCCATGGCCTAAGGTTCTAGAGCGGCCGATGACATGTTATTTCTCGACAATTGGTTGATCAGGCTGATAATTAGTGTGCGGACAGCGTTAGGAGCCCATCAAGAGTTAAGAAAGAACAGCAAACACATCTGCATCTGGATTTATGTAGCAATATAGGGATATGAAGGGAAACGCTTTTTACAGCACATAAATACTGAATAAAATACTAAATACTACACTGCAGTTCAACGCTGAGCTAGACCATGAATAGGCAACCTGCGGCTCTCCAGGTGTTGTCACACTACAAGTCCCAGCATGCTTTACCAGATGTGTCAGTGCAGTTAAAGCATGCTGGGTTCTACATACAGGGGGTGGTATATTGGGGTAAAGCAATCCTCCAGTGCAGGGGTAGGCAACCTGCGGCTCTCCTGGTGTTGTCACACTACAAATCCCAGCATGGTATCATGAGAATGGCCACTATACTGAACATGTACAGGAGCCTGAACAATAAATGAGAATCACAAGCATTTTATTCCTCATTAACACAGCTGTTTTTTGCCATTTACTTTACTTATGTTCGCTAGGGGACGGCATGGCATTATTAATGACTGTTTCAGACTAGCACTCATCCTTATTATATTTCTATGTTCAGCTCTTAAGTGTCATCAGGGCTGTCATTACATTTACTGCTTGGTGACATCATGCAAAATTGTCACATTTAAAAACTTGTGCGAATGCCAAAGTCTTTACAAATGAGTAGTCTGGCATGCGAGTATGACTCTATGATATAATACAGTTTCTGATGATCTCATAGTACTGCAGCGTGTCAGCTAATAGGTGCTCAATGGACTGGATCCAGACTTAAGAGAACTTTATGCCCGCAAACCCACATGACAGGGTGCCCATGTCTCCCACTCCCTGAGAACAAGTGCTGGTAGGTCGGAGAACAGACTTCATTCCTAAAATGATGTATTTACTGAACAGACCGTTTGGTAAAAAAAAAAGCCCCCAAGCTGTGAAATAACAAACACTGTCCTAGACTCACTGCTGTCACTAGGGTCAATGCCACCCAGTGCATTAACTTCATTCAATCCTCCGCAAAGACAGGGAAAAGCATTAGGTGTGCTTTCCGGTCTCTTACAATAGGAAAAAAAACATACCTATAGCTATATTAGCTGTGACAAGAGTGGTGCTGCTGGTGCCATCAGGGGTCACCCCTCTGAGCGCCATCTGGTGCACCCTCCTGGTGATGCCGCTGAATATCAGTTTGGAGACAGCCTAGGGACAGTAGGTCAGCTGGAAAGATGAGGCGGCTTCAGGTTGGGCCCACAAACTTAAGGTGGCCATCCATGGGCCGATTTTTACCCTAAACCCACGAATGTCGGCCCATGGATGGCCTCGTAAAAAAAAAAAAAAGAAACTGCGATAAAACGCCAAAAAAACTAAACAAGCGATATCGTTGATCAATCGGATTTTCCAATTGATCAGCGATGATCGTTTGTTTAAAAAAATAAAAATAAATAAAATACCTGTAAAAAAACATACTAATACCGCGTTCACATTGCCCGGGCTTTAAAAAGCCGCAGGCATATCGGCGGTGTAGAGCCGGGTGGCAGCATTAAGACTTCCACGAAACGCCGGCTCTACAGTGAAGCCGGCGTGCTGCGAGAAGGGGAGGTCACCTAAAAAGACTGTGATCGTAATGATCACATGTCTTTTTAGGCCAATCACCTCCCCTCATACGCGCTGGAAACCTTCTTTTTCGTGGCTCTGGAAGCCGCCGACCCTGAGCCGTTGTTTTTAAAAGGCACCATTCAGATTGCCTTCAAACGGCGGCTTTTACACTTTATTTGGCAATCTGAACGGGGTATTACATTCCGGGTGTCTTCACGGGCACTGGAGCTGTGCCCGGCACCCTGGCTGTCATCTCCGTCTTGTACGGAGAGACGCTGTATATGTGTGGCGCGTATACAGAGTCTCTCCGTACAAGACCCCAGGCATGTAAGTATGTTTTATTTATTTTATTTTTTTACAGGTATTTTTTTTTTTCCTGGTCACCATGCGAACGATATCGTTCCCTAGGGAAAATCACCCCGTTTGTCGGTGCCGATATTCCATGTCGTTCTCGTGGGTGTCCAGCTTTACTGGTGGGATCAGCAAATAAGTTCCCCTGAGATGCTGAGGACAGAGCATTGTGCGTTAAACACATAGAACCGACCGAACTGTCAGAGCAAACAAGACGTAACCTTTGCCTGTGTCAGCTGGTGGATCAGAGCTTTAATCTTAATGACCCCATGTTTATGTCACACTGTTCAGCCACAAGGACAGGCATGTAAATGGCAGTGCTGCTGTTATACAATCTAATGTTTTACATGGCAGAAAACCTATGGTCCACGCCTGACCTCGCCAATTCGGTGTCCTAGTCACGACTTGAGCTGGTGCCAATTACAGTGCGGTTAATCTCACCGCCGGATGTGGTTTGACGGTTCGAAGTTCTGCCCCAAATAGAAACAGGGCTTTAAAAATAAGTGACTGACATGTATTTTAAGCATTCAAAATAAACATTTTATTGAATACTGGCCAAATGAACCAATGCTTCTCTGCTCGCTGTACTGCTGGTTTATACCTAATTCTTAAGTTCAAAGTAAGTTCTGGAGCCTTGCCCCTTGCATACACTGTATATCCTGTGCTCACATTACATTCTCCTTACAAACCGCTTCTGATGCTGCTACATTCTGCTTTCTTAAAGCCTGTTACCTATTATTTCAGAGGTGGTACCATACAAAGTCTCTATTGTACTAAGCTCTGCCTTAGTGGAAAGCTGTGTTCCCACAATATTAAATGCTTATGGTTCTGCACACTCTGCAGTCCAACAAGTTTTCACAGCTTGCAATAAAAGGAGTACAAAAACCGTAGTAAAGTCCAAAGCGCACCCCGTTCACACAGAGGGCTATTACTTCCCGGGTAACTTCCCGGGTTGACTGAACTACCTGGGTTGTGTGCTCAGTGAGAAAGGCGCTAAAATTACTGCTAACTACCCTGGTTCAGTGGGAACGGTGTTGACCAGGGTAGTTTGTGAATTACCAGGGTATTTCAGCACTGTGAACAGGGTTAATTACCAGAGTAATAACCCGTTCACACAGAGGGCTATTACCCGAGTAATTCAGTCAACTTTCCGGATTGTCTGAACTACCCGAGTAGTGCACTCAGTGTGAACGGCTCTAAAATTACTACTAACTACCCTGGTTCAGTGGGAACGGTGTTGACCAGGGTAGTTTGTGAATTACCAGGGTAATTCAGATCCACAGCAAACAACCCTGCTCGTTAAAAACAGATTTACCAGGGTAGTCTGTGTGAACAGGGTAATAAGTGTATTCCAAAAAAAAAAAAAAAAAAAATCCTCAAAGACTTCTGAAGGCAGGTTGGTTGAGTGGAAACTTGAAAAAAAAATATAGGAAGGGTGTGCTTAAGGTACCCGCGTTATCCAGATACATTTTAAGTGGAGACAGATCAGAAGTTTTCAAGGAACTCCAGTGAGAAGAGTGGATTTCTAATCACTCGCACAGACGCCTGGATACAGCAATATCCCCTTGACACTGTATTTGGAGCTGTTGCGAATCTACATCCAGGGCTACATTTACTAAGCAGGGAGATTGCAAAGAGTTTGAAAAGTGGGGATGTTGCCCATTCTGCAGTATGTAAAATGAAACTTTTAAGCCACAGTCTTATATCTGTTGTATGTTAATGTTTATTAAATGAGTATATTTACTAATATATTTTGTATTTAAATGTATACCCATTTAAATGAGTTATNATCAATGGCCATGTGTAGTAGCTGTGCATTTTTAGGAACGGGAAAAAAAAAAGCCCTATGGAAATAAAATGCAGAGACCGTACAAGTGGCAGGTTTCCCCTTTTCTCTGTGTCCTATCCAGGGGTGCTAAAACTGTGGCTGCTTAAAACTCTGGATTGAGTCCACAGAGCTGAAATATGCGTCAGTGGGTCAGGGGTATCAGGGGTATCAACATCATGTTTCATACAGATACGCACTGAAGTAAATAACTTCGCCCAATGAAGTTCATTTGCATGGCTAACCCCCGGCCCTGTGCAGGGCTTATGCATGCTGATTTTTCGACATGCCCCCTGGATGCAAATATCCTGAATGCCACTGCAAACATGTTCCAAGTCCACTTCATTACATCTGCCTGCTATCATTACATACAATACACACACGCTTTGTGTAATGGGTCTTAATCAGGGTTGCACACTTTTGGTTTCTCCTGGGACTTCTACAATGATTTAAAGATTAATAAAATTCCTGATGGACTGGCCCAGTGAGATGTTACACACTATGCAAGTAATTATACCATTAGCATTGGTAATAAGTATGTTGTATTTAGAGCCTCCCCAATTTACAGGGACAAAATCCTTTAATATGATCAGTGTATATTTTATAGATTCCTATAATGGTAAATCAAATATGAAGCAGTTCTCATAAACTTCACTATAAACCCCCACCCCTGATTTTACAATTAACCAACTAATGAGTAATCATGATATATGTACAGGATTTTGTGGTAGAGAACATTTGTGTATGTAAAATAATCCTTTTCAACATATAAAGATATAAAGTCTGACATGACAACTCTACTGCAATAGAAGGTCATTCTGTGCATTGTCAATGTAAATGAAGTCAATTTAACTTTGTCACACAATAGCAGAAGTGCCCATTGGTGAGTGACTGACAGCTAGAAGCGTGATATTATCTTACTAAACGCGGCCACTTATTCATGCATTAAATGCATGGTTAGCAGAAGCCACATTGCCAGCTGTCACTTGTCACATAAATTAGTGAGGGCCTAGCCATCTATGCTCCGCTGATCCTATCGACCATCATATCCAGAAAGGTGCAGGATTGAGGAGTGTGTATATGCTGTCACATATTACCCTAGCAAGGAGGACCAACAGGACCAACATACTCTAGACCACCATTGTAATGCAGTTATGTCTCACTGACTCAAAGCACATACATTAAACTGGAATTTCCCAGAAGTCGTTTTACTTGAACATGAGAAAACGCATCACACACAAAAAAATCCCCAAGCCTGTAAAAATAGTGATTTCAAGAATCTCAGTAACCACTATAATTGTACAGAGACAGTCGTAGCATGTCAGCAAATCACATTAAAAACAACTACAAAATGAAAAATAATAACATACACATGCTAAGAAGAGATCTGTATAACTGCAATAAAATAACAACAAAAATAAACACCGCTCTGGCCATCACATTCAGCTTTGGGCCTAAACTGTGAGATTGCTGTGAGATGGAAAGTGCGGATGTTGCCCATAGCAACCAGATTCTAGCTCACATTCTCCAGTAGGTAAAATGAAACTGAGAGCTTGAATCTGATTGGCTGTTATGGACAACATCCCCAATCTCACAGCAATCTCCCTGCTTAGTAAATTTAGGCCTTCTTGTGTACTTGGCCTACCCAGCATGTCTATCCCCTTCCTCAATCTATTTATGGGTATATAGTTTTTTTTTCCATCAGTAATATTTATTCGATTTTTATAATTAAGGGGTTCAGAACGAACAATAGGTAACTGGATACAAGGTACAAAGATAAAGAGAAACAATGTTCAATATTCACTATTAGGGATATTATTATATAATTGTTAGTTGATTTATAACGGGCTACATAATTTCCACAGCACCATACATAGTGATAGTACATACATAAAAGGCACGCCTCATATACAGATAGCTGATCATTGGAAAACCAGATTCAGATTTACGCCTAAATGTAAGTGCAGTTGCAGTTTAAATAATAATAATATATATCATAATATATATATATATATATATATATATATATATATAT
>JABWIB010002658.1:12843-24993 GCA_016617825.1 Platyplectrum ornatum | reverse complement strand
CAGGGACACAAGGAGGAAGAGAGAGTCATGAGCTGGAGTGGGATAACAGAGGGGAGGAAACAGGAACAGGAGTGGGAATTCAGAAAGGAGGAAGAAACAGAAGCAGAAGCAAATGGATAAGAAACCAGGAGAAGCAGCAGGACAGAGAGGGGACGATGGAGTTGGGTTCTGGGGTACAGAGGGGAGGAAAATGACAGGAACAGGACCACAGGGTAACCAGAAGGGAACAGGAACAAATCAAGTTTTCTATTCTTATGGTCACATGACATGAAAACTTTTTGGCAATGATACTGTTGACAGCTGACATTATGGTGTGGACAGTATCATTGTCCCAATCTGACAGTATATCCACCGGAACAACTCTGCATCCACAGTACAGGGTATTGCAACAAAGTTACATTTTCTTACTAATGTAAAATCTGCATGAAAGACATTTACGGAGTGAACCAAATCCAGAGTGTTTTTAATAGGCCAATTGTTTTATTTTTGTCTAGGTAGGTTGGGTTTCTGTGCGAGCCCTTGGAGAACAACCCCAGCAAGTTTTCCAATCTGTTAGAAGTTAAAACTGTGGCAGTCTGGGTCAGCCAGCTGTCTTTACTGGGAAGTCTGTATTGATAGTACAGTATTGTCTTTCGATTAAGTTGCTTGGANAGGCATGCACAATCACTAAAACTGTGCTTTTATGACCCAATTACACATAAAGCAGNCAGTTATCAAATGGTCCAAAAAACATTTGGGAATTCTTTTATGTCGTTTCTTTTCTGTATGTATTATGCTTTTACTAGCTAAAATAGAAGTGCAATAACTCAGTAGAGTCTTTATGAAACTTTTTGTAAGTGTGATGACAATCCTGTTTTGTGTTACAGATAAAATAAAAGTAGTTGTCAACTACTACAACAATTCTATTTAAGGGAAATTAAGGGACTCGATGCTGAATTCAGTGTTAATGAGCATTTTTTTTAGAAGAATGAAGCTACTATAGCGGCATTTCTTGCGAACTGTAACTGCCGGTTACCATGGTTTCCACGCAGTGGAAGTATTTGTCCTCACTTGAATAGGTGTTAATGAGTAATAATGGGGAATAAGAGACAGCAGAAGAGCTCTTTGTTGTATTATCTTGAGAGTAGCAGAAACTTGTGTACTTTGAGGTAATTACAGAATATACATGTGCTTTAATGACCACTACATCTAAACTCCAAATTACTGTGTTTAAAAGTTACAATAGTTTTCAAAGGCCTAACTCCAAGTTCCCAAGCCCTGATATAATGTGTAAGGTTTCACAGTCTATGTTTGTTTAGTTATATAACTGAATGTAAACTTTTGTTCACTGTAATCAAATATTTGCAGAGAAGGCAGCATTATAGTTCTATAGTACCTACAGTGGCATTACTGGCAGGAGACTACAGTGTCTATAGTGTCACATCTGTAACTTTGTGGGTCTGTGGTCAGGTATATAATTTTAGATATCTTTTATTCTNTTTTTTAAAGTTTTCAATATTTATGTAAGAATGGCCATCTCAAAGTATATGCAACATTTTAGATATATCTCTTTAGAGCCAAATTGGTGTAAAACAAACATTATTAATTAGAACAGGATAAAGAACAATATTTGTGTGGTAGGTCTTGTACTTTATTTTTACTTTATTTAAAGTATTAGCAAGTCAAGTGTAATATTGTTTAGAGTACAACACGATGAGGTGCCCAAATTGTATTGATTTGATCATTACTCATTATATGTGTTAATCTGGGTACACATCAGATGTGACACTTTACAACATTTCTGAAACACTGCCATGTTGCGGTATACATGACTGTCTCCACCACATGTAGATTTCAGGAAATTAGTCAAAAGGCTGCACTATTGCTTTGCAACCACCAGGTGGCATTTCCAACAACACAATTACGTCAACTAGGTCTAACTGTTACTGTTGGAAGCACAACTTTTCAGAGATACTGACAGCGTCATGCATTAGCATGCTTTCAGGATAAATCCAGCTGTGTATTTTAGAAAGTGTCACATCATGCTCATGCTCATTCATTACTGCATACAATTTTCATTCCCAACATTCCCTGATTAATCTAGATGGCACGAGAGGTGGCGGCAGCATCACACGATGGAAGTGAAAGCCTAGAAATGAAGGATTAGATTTAGGTAATGGGAAGAGGATGGAGCATAGTAGGGGGCGGTTAGGTTTAGGCTATAGGGGATGAAGCCTAGAAGTAGAGGGTTAGTGCTGGATGTGTTTGGTAGATCATGATAGTTCATACAATGGAAAGATTTTGGATATAAGGAAGGGGAGGGTCNAAATTGCATAAGGGTAGGGGAAAATCTTTTCTCTCGTACTGGGGATTCTTCAGTTGTCTGTCCTCTCCATTGGGATGCCTTGTTTCTTCCTCATTACCTGTTCAGAGCATGGATGCCAGGATTGGCCTTTTGAAACAGTGCCTTTCCAACCTATAAACCACAATTCTCATAGTAGCACTGTCATCTAACCTCCCCCACCACCTACAAGAAGTATGAATGTCATGCCATGGGTATTTTATTCTCACTGCAAGAGCTGCCATTCCTGGGCATTTACTATGCAGATAAATGCAGGACAGATGGCAGCCATGCATTTAGTGCAGTATATAATATAACCAGAGACCATATCATTTTACTGATTATTTTATCTATTTTCTTATCCTTTTACATTTCTTTGTGTCCATTAAATCAGCGTAACCTGAACAAGATATCCAGATTGTCTATGAAATGTAGAACAATCAAAGATTCCTATATTAAAATAAAATCCAAATAACAATGGGTCCTTATCTGTCCGCTCGCTGGAGACGACTTTTCATTTATTTATTTATATGTTTGTTTTCATTTCATGGAATTGTCAAAAAGACAAATTATATCCTGTGTAAAATAATTGAATTTTGAATAGTGTACATATAATTGTTTCCCCATGCATGTAGCAGCAGATATTGCTATTTCTTGGGGCATTAGAGGGTTCCTGGTATTCTTTATAACTCCAGTAATTAGTTTTGTGCATTACTCTGTTATTTCAGAGTATAAGATTCATTTTTCTAACGATTATTGTACAATTATGCTAGGAATGATCTCACTGCCGAAACATGTCATTAAAGAGCTGGAGGAAGCATGGCATGATTTAGGAGCACAGGACTGCATTAAGGTCTACACAAGAACTCTGGTTGGATCTAGACTGTGGATTACACATAGCTTTCCACAATGTGGGTTTGCATATTGTCTGCGAATTGTACAATAGGGGTTGGCGTCAGGCAATGTACAATCCAGACTCCCGCATTGTTTTGCATTTAAGCAAAAGTAGTGCAGAAGATTTAAGATAGGGTCTTGGTGTCAGATTCCTGTCCGTATGGGAGGAGTGGTCTCTCCACCATAGCGAGGGGAATCAAGTTTAGAACCATTAGGTAAGGAAAATCAGTGATTCGTTCTGCTTATTTTGCATAAGTCGGGATGCAGACCTCTGTTCTCGTGGAGACCTATGCTGCTTTACCCCTGCCCAGGCCCGGCAACAGGGGGACAATGGGGACAGTTATGATGTGCCCGAACTTTAGTCACCCCCAAATTCCAGACAGTCCCATCACGGTGACTGGGGTGGTCACCCTAGGACCCCACACACATCAAAGACCCCCCCCCCCCGATCAATCGTGTTTTCAATATTCAAATGTTAATTCAGCTGCCACCGGCCAAAAAGAAGATGGTGATGGACATACAGGGGGAAATAGTGACACTAGGCCAGATCCAGACTTTACATACTATTGACCTACTTATGACTTACTCATGAGTGTGAGTAAGTCATAATACTTTATATTTGCATGTTGCACACAGATACTGACCAGCGTTACTGTTACACTGTTATTAGACTTGGGCTTGAAACATCATCTCTCACCTGTAATACTGATTGTAACTAATGAAATTTACATCCCCTGCAATTTAATAGTACGTAAAATCTGGATCTGGTCCACTGGGGGCATTCAGGGTCAGAAAGGAGAAATGTGGGCATACAAGGGGGAGAAAGAAAAAAAAAAGTCAGGAGCTCTCAAAAGCTGGTTTCCCACTTGCCTTTACAAACCTTATTACGACCCTGTATATAAATATATAATTTTCTATTATTAAGAGTAGGGAGGGGGGCAAAAATCTAAGCGTACCGTTCCTGTTGCCAGCCCTGCTCCTACCTTAAGTAAGTCCAAGCGGATAAGAGGGTAAAATGCACATGGATCCACATGGATTTGGATCATCAGTTCGTACACATGGTAATCTGCATACTGCAGCCCTAAAGATTCGGGGTTCCCAAAGTCCTGCGTTTGGAACTCTTGGTGGTCTGATTCCAGGTCCAGTATCTGGATATATGAAGTGTTTTCATGGTAGAACAGCCTGGCTGGACTTGGACCCACAGAAGCTAATAACTGCTGCCTGCTCATGTGACAGCCATCTTTGTGCATTAAATGGAAGGAGCATGTGAATGCTATGAGATCCGGGCTCTCTAGTACTGTATTATTTTTATATCAAAGGACCAGATCCAGACTATAGAAAAAGAATTTTGTATGGGAAACATGCACAATATAGAGCATGTAAGACCTTTACGGATCTATCCTGGTGGGGATCTCTATTCGGATTTACCTGCTAATGGGGAAGGTGGTTCTCCCCTGCCTGTAGTGTAATCTGTATAATGCTGTAGTCTAGATCCAGGCCAAATTCCATCTTGTAGAACTGTCACAATGGCCAACCATCCTCCTGGGCATGTAATTGTATATAATAATGTAAACACAGCTCTTATTTAGGAGTTTCTCAGTCTGTGCTTTCCAGTCTGTGCTTCTCCTGTTCTACAGTACATGGCCACAAATGATTTATATATTTCATCAATATAATTTAAACCAAATTCTTCAAACTTCCCTCTTCTCCTCCCTCCTAATCTTTCTACCCTCTCCCTCCTTATACCAATGAGGGTTGAGTAGGGCCCTCCACCCTCCTGTTATCTCCCTCTACCTGACCCCATCTCTTCCCCCTTCTATTTCTCCTGAAACTATCTACACCTTTCTCCATCAACATGTTCACTCTCTTCCTTCATTATAGGGCTATTTTCACCAGGCTTTCGCCTTAGTTTCTATCTGTACTAATTTCTGCACTGTTCTTGTACTCCATTAGGTTTTACGTTTTGTACTCCTTTTTTTATTATGTTGTATTCTAGTTACTTTGTTGCTACTTTGTACTCCTTAAAATAAACATTGTTATCATTATTGTTTTATTATTATTATTATTATTAATAATAATAATCATCATCATCATCATACTCACATAATTCCCTATTGATAGCTTCACCCCAATGGGCTCCAGTGGCAATATACTGTTCATTGCTAATACTCTGCCACCAACACTGTAGACTACTACTCCTATAAATTCACCTGTACCTCACTGTTTGAGCCACTGAACTTTGCAAATGGTGCACAAGCTTTACTAACAATAATAGTGACTAATGGATCTGAGCTACTTGTCTCTACACATAATAAAACTCACTTTATATTGATACGGCACATTTACTAGCTCACTTAGTTATTAATGTAGTAAAAGTGACATATGTAATAACATTAATTTAAGACAGAAGTAAGGTCAAGTAACGCTTACAGAGCACAGTTTTAATTATTTAAAGGTTTGGCCATAAATAAAAGTGGGTTGTAATATCTTCTACCTGCAAAACTTCTGCCAGCCTATTAAAATAGGAGCAGGTTTATTTTATAAGGGGCTTACAACTGTAAGAACTGTGAACTATGTGTAGTTAAACTCTTAAACTAAATATAGTTAAATTTCATTAGTTGCAATCAGTATTACAGGTGAGAGATGATGTTTCCAGCCCAAGTTTAATAACAGTGTAACAGTAACGCTGGTCAGTATCTGTGTGCAACATGCAACAATAAAGTATTCTCCCTGCATGCACACACTGACATTCATTTTACCCCCCCCCCCCCCTGCAATTCAACTTGGTTTTACCCACTCTTGAGTAAATTGTGAGTAAGTCAGAGGTGCCTAAAGTCTGAATCTGGTCCAAGGAGACAAACTTTCCTTCATTAACTAAAAACTCTTCTGTAGATTTTACAGTAGTAAATGACCTGGCTTTTCTGACATAATGACAGAATAAACTGTATTTGCAATCATTTACTTGTTTACAAATTCCACTTATACAGACATGACAATCCAAGCAGAATAATTCCTCTATGTTTAAATTTACCCTCAAACTCCTCAGTAAGGATGAACACCACTCTCTTTGATTGATTAGAACTAGAATTATGAGAATTAAAATGACTAATGGTGCAAACTGCCATAGTTACCCATCATTGATTGGCTGACTGAGCTTATTTGTTTCTTTCAGCAATGTTCAGGGACTGGCATGTTAAGGAATGCCCTCTGTCAATTTAAAATACTATAATATATTATAATATAATATGATATATAAAAGGTATACATTGTCTATATATAGAGACAATGATAATCATATTTATTTTTTATTGTGAGGCTGTAATGAACCTGAACTCATTAAATAGTGATTTCAGATTGGATATGACTCCTATGCGATTGGATTGGTGCTGGAATTGGGAATGGGTCTCTCAGTGCCAATATTCAGCCAGTCTGACTTTACAGACCAGAGCCAGATTGGCGTTGTTTATGTGTCTGGAGCTCAGGATGCAGTGATTGTTCTAATTCTGAAGTCATGGATTCAATTCCATAACAAATCCTTATACCTGTGGAGTTTGTATGTTACAAAACATACCGGTATGGTTAATTTACAGCTGACTAAATTGTCCCGAGTGTATGTGTAATTGCCCCTATGTATCAAATCCCCAATCTCCTTTAGAATGTAAGCTTGCGGGCAGGGTCCCTCTTCCCCACTCATTCTGTCTGTTGTATTCCCCATTGTACAGCGCTGTGGACACTTTGTAACCTATTAAATAAATGCTAAATATAATAATACTTAACTATTACTTAACAGACCAATGTGGAACTAGGGATAATACGTAAGGTCATACTGTACTATTTAAATACTTCCCCTCTCCCAGTACACCATCTGTGCCATGGAGACATAGCTTTAAGTATGGAAGTCACAATACTTAGGATCCAGATGTGTGCTGTAAACATGAAGGACACAACACTTTTTCCACAGTCACCATGTGATCCTACATTCTTACTTTAAAGACTTATAGGGGCTGATTGAATTGTTCAGTACTTGTTCACTCCTTTTTACGCGGCTCTATGATAAATAAGAAAATAGGAGCAATTCTTTCCCCTTACGCAAACTGTATAAGGGGAGCGATATACAATTTAAGTGCCCCATAGGCCCTAATTGTGAGTTGTGTGTATACTGTAGTTTTGGTGAGTCTTTTTATTTGAATTGTGATCATATTCTATATGATTAACTTTTTGTTTTTTACCTACCTGGCTTCCAGTGCATGTACATATATGTCATCGCCATTACCATTTTTGGACTGGATTATACGGGAATTAGTGTAAATAATGAGTGAGTGAATTGTGTAAATACAGTAGCCCCCTACGCATTGCAAATTCTTAGAATCACAAAACCTCATAAACTGACACAGTGTGAAACAATAAGTAATCACCACTGATAGTTACCCCCACTGGACGAGAGTATCATAGTAAAGAGAGTCCTTTTGCCTTTCAGTGCTGTCTTAAGCTGCCAGACTGCTTACATTTGTGTTGCTTCAGGGTGGTGGGTGGCCACCCTCTACTCCAGGCACCAGAGCAACTGTATGTGCTCCAACAATAACTACTTTGCACGTCCCAAATTTGTAGTTATTTTTACATTCTTCTGTTCATTCGCTTGTGGCTTATTTACAGAAGTTTTATAAATATGTCAGCTGTAAACTTTTCAAACTTGCTAGTAGTGAATTGTTTTTTGACTGCCAGCCAATAATCTCTACTCCCCAGTGAAGTTACTTCTGTAGAGCCGTGAAAAGTCTTATTTTCAAAGTAGCTCTGGTCAGGGTATTAGTTATCATTCAAGCCTGAAGTTGGCTGTTTTCTCATGAGACAGTCCAGAATTTATTATTATGTTTGATCAAATCAGTGTGATGAACCTTCCATATGTTAAACAAGAGATGAAGAATGTGAAGTGTGAACCACAGAGGAGCCTCAGGAATAGTCGAAGGCAGGTAGACTAATTAAATGTATCATAAGCACCTGTCATCCATGCAGAGACATCCAGGTTGTGGCTCCTTTGGTCATGCCTTAGTCTGTGCTTTCATGATAAACCATCTGTCTCCATTATGAATTGGCACACAGGTTGTATACTTTCCCATTTTTACTTTCCTTTGTGCTGACACATTGGGGTCAACTATGGTGTCTTGAACATTACACCATGTGCACATAGCCATCACACTCACTAATAACTGGATCCAGGTTTCCTTGCAAACTTCATTACATGGATCCCCATAACCCCAAGGTTCTCAAACTATGGGTCGGGATCCCAGAGTGGGTCGCGACCACATCTGCATGGGATCGCAACTTCCTCAGAGAGACTACCTCCCAGTTGCAGGCCAGGAGCTATGGGACCCACTGGTGCGAGGCGCTAGTGGGGTGCCATTGTGATACATGCGTGAAGTAGGTGATTGGTGGTCCGCGGCCACCTAGACTGCTTCACTGAACCACTTCCATCTCTACATTCATTTGTCACATAGGATTGTGCCATTTTCATGATGCACAAATAATGTAATGTCCAAAGAGTTAAAGGGGACCTTTAAGCTTCTTTTAACCCCCCAATTAACCTCATGAAGCTGTATAGCTTGGTATAAAACATATACTTACCACTGTTTAAAATGATAATCTGATGTCTTTGTGAAAATATTTTGGAGCAATGTTTGGCGGTAACTTGCTTGGGGTTGTGTACATTTTTTTTGTCAGATGGGGTCTCAGAGTAAAATAGTTTGAGAACCCCTGCCCTAACCCTTCCCCAAATGTCTAATTTAATTATACCCTCCTCCCACCTAGCATAACATAGGAAAGCGGGAGTGGGTGATGTCCGTTCCAGCATGAATTTGAGGCAAAACAACTTGAGCCCAACTTCCTCCAGAACTAATTCTAGATATGAGCACGTCAAGGCAGATGTAGAAAGCATCAAGGTTGTGCATGGTGTATGTAGTATTTCTTGTGCCCCTTTACTTATTCTCCTTCCCGTAACTGTAGCAAAGGAGATGAAAGTCAGTGAGGAGCAGCTGGACCTTCAGTGATAGTTTCATTAAAACAAAATGTTCAACGGGGATCAGAAGGTAAAGATAAGAAGGTCCACTGACAAAGACTGGAATATTGGCGCCTACATTTACTAAGCATTGAGACTGTAGGAAAACTGGAGATGTAGCAACCTGTCAGATTCAAGCTCTCAGTTTCATTTTACATACTGAAGAATGTGAACTTGAATCATTAATGAATCATCATTAAACCAAGCCAACACATCTCTACTCATTAACATTAACCTATATTAGGTATGGGTTCTGCAGAACCTATGAGAACTGAAGCTGAATCCCACCACTGGATAAGGTCCATAAAGACAAAGTAACACAGGTTACAAATGGATATAATGGATAATAAATGACAGAAAAGCTGAAGATATTATGCCTTGATTGAGAAGAATGACGAACACTCATGGGTCATAACCATCATGGTTATACAAGGGGAAGTAAGAGGGTCCAGGAAGGTCTTGGGAGTGTGAGGGAATAGGAGACCACAGTGGTGGAGGGGATTAGAAGAATCGTTGTTGGTGGGAAAATTAATTATTCAATTCTGTGGTGTCACTAAGGTCAGGAATTAATGTTTTATTATTAAAATGAAAAAGTTGTATTTTAAATATAGTATAACTTTGTGGGTTCTGATACATTATATAATGTGACACTGTGACACTTCTATCACCAGTACTCTGCATTGTTTCTCAGCTCATATTATTTTTAGAAACGTGCAGAGAAAATCGAAAGTGAGAAAAATAGCACATCTATATAAATTCCATATAAATTCAGCTCCCATATTATACGGTGAAATCTGGATTCTTCAAAGCATATTATGAATGTTGAGTCCATCTGGTTATATGCTTACATTAAATTCATAGGATATAAGAACCTTACAAAGAAAGGATTGGGTGGACTAGCATAGTCAATGTACATTAAGAAAATGTGCTCAGTTCAGACCCAATCATTAAGTAAGTACGCACACTTTATGGATAGATATTTGTACCAGTGGTTGGCACTCTACAGCCTATGCAAAAAATGTTGTATATGCATTGAGTTGCATGTTGCTTTAAACCAAATATTTTTTTTTATTTCATCTAATACTAATCTTATTCATGACTTATTCATGACAAATATATATCCACTGTCAGTGCTTGCACATACCTCTCGCAAAGACAGAGAAAATGCCACTTTCCTTATATTTTACGCTTGGTATCTATGACTGTGACAAAACACACACCTAGGTTTATCTATTGGAATTGGACTTTGTTGTTTTGGTTATCTATTTTGAGTTTAGTCGCATATGCCGCTATTAGAATTACAGCATTTACTGTTTACTAGTTTCTATTTGGAAATTGGTTCTGTATGACACATCGGGTCTAAATTCATATACAGAGAGTGAAGGCACGCTCCATGTGTTCAACTCTGGGTTTGTGGAAAATCTGTTTGGAAGTATTGCATTGGCATTTTACATGTCCTGATGTCCTGTTTGGCTTTATTAGGTCAGGATAAGGCACTAAGGGGTATATTTACTAGGCGGTGAGATTACAGTGAGATTGAAAAGTGGGGATGTTGCCCATAGCAACCAAAAAGATTTGATTTCACACTCTCCAGTGTGTAAAATAAAACTGAGAGCTTGAATCTGATTGGTTGCTATTGGCAACATCCCCACTTTCCAATCTCACCGCTTAGTAAATATACCCCTAAATGTCCACCATTTGTGATTGGTACTAATACATACATACATATATATATATATATATATATATATATATATATATATATATATATATATATATATATATATATATATATATATATGAAACAAAGAAGAAGCATTTGTTAAATCTCTCCCTTTCACATGAAAGATATTTATTTACTATTTATTTTATCAAAATTGTAATGGCTTTCCTTTTAACCAACCATAGAAATCATTATTAATTATTTTAAATAATATACTATAAAGCTTTATTTAAAAACAAAATAGTGTAATAAAAATTATTTTAATTTAAAGAGGCGACACACATGTATAAACAAGTAGAAACTTCTTAGAATCTCCACATTTATTAAAACCAAATCTAGGGTACATAAAATAGTCTGTGGTAGATGAAGTAGGAATGAGGTATTTCAGTCTTGCACACTTTGCTACTGAAGGATGATAGGCACCCACTGACGCGTTTCGTCCACCATCTGTGGGTTTATTTAAGGCGGACATATAAATATAAACCATATTATGTCCTATTTGTTCAGCAACTCTAAGTGATCAGTTTAATATCACAGAATACCTGGCATTCTGTAATATAGGGCAGTAATATTTCATATATATAATAATCCATCAGACGCTATTAAGGTTTTTTTTGCAATGGACGGTCCTCACTAAACAATCAGGGTCCTCCGTTGGGTCATACATCATGTGGATTTTAATTGAGATCGTACTCACCAGATACTTCTTCATACCCTGTTCCTTGATAAGTTTTCTTTTAGTTCTCAGAGAATAAGAAAATAAACAGCAGTGTTTTTGTTGTTTCAGTAATTACAAATAAAATATGATATAACTCATGTCATCATAGCGAGAACCAATATATTGTTTTAAAAGCGCACAGAATGATGAAACTGTGAATATGTCTAGTAAATTATGNTTTAATGACTTGTATCTGTAGAACAACGAGAGCCTAATATTTTTGTTACTTTATTAGCTTGTTGTGAAATTGCGTTACGTTATTGAAGGTCAGAACATCCAGATGNGGAGTCTCATATATGCAGCTTTTACAGCATTAAATCAGATGATTTAGAAGTGAACATTGGATACAAACTTCTGCATACAGAGCAGGCACAGAGGTTCTGAATCTGGTTCATTGTCACTTTATTACCAAAAGTTTTCCATGTAAAATTACTTCAGGATATCAC
>JABWIB010002657.1:47088-68422 GCA_016617825.1 Platyplectrum ornatum | reverse complement strand
GGATGGGGTTTAATAGTGCCAATATAGCTTTTTAGAGTTTTTGAGGTTTTCCAAAGTTTTAAAGTTGAAAATACTGTGCTCTTCTTAGTGTATCACTAAGAATAATGTCCGATTGTTTTCAAGTGCGACTTGGTAAAAGCTTAGTGTTGTTGGTGAAAATAGGGGAACCTCATTAGCAGTGTTTTAAAGCACTGCGCATTCCATTGATTCTTTCTTGAGGTTAATTTTGTGTATCATTCCATCTACTCTCTGGAGTATCTCATCACTGGGTCTGCACCTTCTAATATCCTGCTGACTAAATTAAATGTTTTAGGAATTATAAATGTTTTTATATATAAATTCATTTCTGGACATTTAACATTAATGTTAATGAATACAATGTATTCATTTAAAATTCTCATTTCTATAACATTTGAGTGATAATATCACTAAAAGCGATTAGGCTACAGTTGCTCTCACCAAGGGAATGATATTTTTCCTTTTTGAAATCTCTGTGCATACTGAATGCACAAAAAATGTCCATGAATATCTAGCATTTTATCAAAAGCCAGAATGATACATCAGGGAATGAAGATGAAAAGATTCACAATAATAAATGAATCAGGAATGTATTACATCTGTGAATGTGTTACTGAAACATAGTCTTGATACTTTCCTACAGTATAATTTTCAGTGTGTTCAAATCACATTTCTGAATAATACATAAAATTATTATGATTAAAACTGTCTTTCATTATGTTCTTCCCCCACCACTGGTTTAGGATTACTGATTATTACTGTGAATCGTTTCATCTTCATTCCATGATGTGTCATTCCTGCTTTTCATGAAATACTAGATTTTTCATGGACACTTTTCTGCATTCAGTGCAGAGTACAGAGAGCACAATTGTGAAAATAAGACTTTAATATGCATACAGTACTTATGAGCATGAAGGTTAGGATATATAGCTTTGTACTCTCTGGTGATTTTAATTATTGGTCCTGAAGAAATGTATCATCCTATTAGAAAGATAACTTGCCTTCTGTTTTGTTCACGCAGAAAGCTATTGTTTCCTGGTCAGGTCCGTGTTGCATATGCATGTTGAGGAGGATAAGTCCTTTAGCCCTTTCTACAGGCCCAAAGGGGCAAATGCAGGATTTTGGAAGGGGGGGTTTCCAAATTATTGGTTACAGATCCTCATCTATAACCCATCTGATGGGTTAGGAATCATTATAAGCACATCAATGTGAGAGATGCTGCAAAACAGTGCAAGAACAAGGAGAAAATTATCTTATTATACACAGAATAACCGCATCTGCTGCTCTGTGTATTAATGTAATTTAATCTTTATTTTTTTTTATACTTATTTTCATTTGGGGGGGGGTTCTGGGCAACTAGAACCCCCCCCTAGGGGCGCCTATGCTTTCCTATGGCTGCCCATATTCACCTGTAAGAGGCAGTGGTATGATTTACTGTGCAGCTACATNCAATGACCAGTACAGTGTTACACACTGTCAGAAAAGTGATTTGTTATGTAATAATGCGGGATCTTGTTAACAATGTAGTGATAGATTGTACATCAATGCTGTACATACCTTAACTCTGAGCTCTCCAGAAGCAGGTACAGCATCATACCTCCCAACATTTAGCTGGGAGAGATCTGGACAGACCCAACACAGTCTATACCCTGTCCCAGCTCTGACCAAGCCCCACCCCTTTTGTCACAGGGATCACAGCAAATGGTTAATTTTAATTAAATTTAAGAAAAAAAAACTTTAGTAAGACAAACTGGTAGGTGGTCAGGATATCGGGAACTTCACGCAAAAGCACGGCTGTTCCGCTAAAAACGTAACATTTGGAAGGTATGCAGTATCAATTGTAGAAGACAGATGAGTCACTGGACCAGATCCAGAGCTGTGTGGCTGCCTAGAAAACAGGTGGATGCACAGGGGAAAAACAATGTGCTCATGCACAGATCTGTGACACATGCAGAAAGGCATACCTCCCAACATATGGGGATGTGGGGTTGGGACACTTAAGCCCCACCCCCGGGCTGGCCCCGACTCCACCCCCAGACCAGCCTGACTCCGCCTCCGGGCCACCCAACCCCGCCCCCGGACCGCCCAACCCCGCCCTGGACCGCCTAAGTCCCGCCCCTTTTGACCGAATCGTGGCAATAGTGAGAAAAAAAGATAATATTAAAGTTTGTCCCCTTAGCGGGACAAACAGGGACAGGGACAGGGACAGCGGGACAGTCCCCAAAAAGTGGGAGGTATGAGAAAGGTAGGCGTACTGATGGCAATCCTATAGATATGTCTGGAAACTACAAGGAAAGAGCCATTGACTAATAGTGATTTTAGTATGTGTTTTACATGTTCTTATCCTTTAGAGCAGGGGTTCTCAAACTATTTTGACTGGGACCCCATCTGACAAAAAAATTTTCTACACGACCCCAACAAGTTACCACGGAACAATACCCGTATATATTTATATATATATATTTTTCACTAAGACATCAGATTATCATTTTAAAAGGGTCTGAAAGTTCCCCTTTAACCCTTTGGACATTGCATTATTTGTGCATCATGACAACTGGCAATCCTTTGTGACAAATGAATGAGGGAACTGGTTCAGTGCAGCAGTCTAGGCGGCTGCAGCATGTATCACAGTGGCACTTCCGGTCCCATAGTGTTGGGCCTGCAGCTGGGCGATGGTCTCTCTGAGGAAGTAGCGACCCCATGCAGATGTGGGCGCCACCCACTTTGGGTCCCGACCCACAGTTTGAGAATCGTGGCTTTAGAGAGTTTAATAATTGTAAGGTCTGTTGGGCTGTTATTATAAGAATATAATGGAACAGAGACCACTTTATATTAGATTTTTGTGCTGCATCCTTTGTGCACATGTGCTATGCTCAAAATCACTGTGCATATTCCTATGAAAATGGTATAAGTGCAGCCCTGGATCAGCCATTTTCATTTTAGTCAAAACATGTTGTCATATTAAGGAAAATATAACAACATTTAATATAGTCAAATAACAAACTCTCATTAATGTACAGTTTACATTTTGGTCCCAAACTTATGGGCCATAATAAATGTTAAAGAAAGTCATAGGGTTGTGTTGAAAGCAATTTTCTCTCTCCACAGGTTCAGTTAATGGATGTTCTAAACCCTCAGGTTAAATATCTTCCTGGTTGTACTTTAGTTTGAAGACAAGTTCTAAGGGATTGCATTGCATTTTAAAGGACAATGTTGTTCAGTTGCTTAGGGCTATTTATAAAGAGCAATAATTTATTATGGTATATTAAAATTATCAGTAAGAAATATGACTCTGTACCCAAAAATTGAGATGTTCATATTTTGAGTTATTTTATTATGCATATGTAGCCAGGGAATATCCTCTGTCTTTTTGTTGATGTTGACCTTTTATTATAATAAAATGTTTAACATCATGTGTTGTAATCTTGAAACATGACACAGCTATAATTTGTCATTAATGCATCACATATGAACTTTTATTGCATTTATTCTCTGCCATCTTGTATTGGTGAAATTTTTATTTATAAAATAAAAATAATTATTGTATACAATTATACCCAGATGCTAGTCAGAACACTGGTTAAGAACCCATAATCTAGATTATAATATAATAGGTTATAATTATAATAGATATCTATGCTATATCAAAAAATTTAAACAAAATGCATTTTTTATGAAGCCATTTTATTGACATGAACACAAAAATATTAACTGAAATAAGTGAAAACATTTCTTTAATGAACATAAAATATCATTAAGCTCTTGATGTTGCAACTGTAATTTTCTGGCCTTCTCAATAGTCATTTTAATATATGCACTTGGGCCTGTTTGTTCTTGCCACCTGAATACACTCAGGAACCAAATGAAGTAGAATGCTGTCAAAAATGAAAAAAATAAGGAATAGTCTAATATAAATCTGTTTGTCAAAATGATTTCCACATAAAAAATGTAATATTATATTCCTATTGTATGGTGGTCAGCCATAGAGGACACTCTTCAGACTCCTCTTACTCAATTGCTGTAACTGTGGCAGCAGCTTGCCCAGAACAACCTCCACCACTTCATCTTTCAGAAAATCATCTTGTTCTACCTTATCTGCATTTTACATAATATAAGTGAAAACATAAATACAAAAACTTTAAACGGGACAGTCCTGCTTTTGGGGGACTGTCCCGCTGTCCCTCCCGCCTTCCTATTTGTCCTGCTAAGTGGACAAATTTTTATATTGCTAAGATGCTGCAAGTTGTGGCATCAAACAGGGGTGGGGATTGCTATGAAGGGGCGTAGTTGGGGGTACCGGGGATGGGTCGAGGTGTGCCAGGGGCGGAGTCAGTTGGTCCAGGGGCGGGGCTTATGTGTCCAGCGGTCCGGACCATTCAAGTTGGGAGGTATGTAAATACGACTAGTACTCGTGCTGCTACAGCGCTAGGGGTCCTTTTTCTGCCTTATTTTACAAATACATTAGCCTAGGTCTATATATATCTAGATAGATAGACCAATAAAGGTATCACTTCTATAATATAATATAGCCAATAAAGGTATCACTTCTATAATACTTTTGTCTTTTTTGAACAGGTGTATTTTAACTCCACCATGCCCTATGCTCTACCGAATCATCTCCCAATAGATCGGAAGTGGACACGTAATTCTCTTACCTATTGCATGCCCTATTTGATGCATCTTTAGTTAAAATAGAATCTAGTTCCTCTAGACTCAATGCTGTGGAACATAACAGGTGATATAGAAGATCAATTTCAAAATGTTCAACACACTATAGATTCTCATGTTAGTACTATCCAAATCACTAAAGTGAAATTCCTGCACAGAAAAAAAGCTCTGCTTAGATAAGGGATGGTCAACCTGTGACACCCCAGGTGTTGTGAGACTCCCAGTGGCTTAACTATGGAGGGTGCAACTGCTATTCGGCCTGACCGCTATGGGGGGCCCCATAGCACCCCACCACCACTCACTGTCACTGTGGTCCAGTCCCTAGCTGCAGCTTTGCCTTGCGATGCAGGGACGCTCTCCCTGCAGTACCATGTGGTATTTCATTATATTCATTATGGCGGAGACCTGAGTTGGGCGCCCCCATTAAATTTCTGCTATGGGGCCTTCAAAGTTACATCCCTGACAACTGCCAGATCGTGCCAAAGACATCAGTCTTCCAGACTCCTGGCAAACCAGGATGGGCCTTGTAGTTTGACAACATCTGGATTGTCACAAGTTTGCCATCAGACCATTTTTATTGGTTGATTAGCTATCTGGAAATACGCTATATTATGTATGGAGCTTTATCAATATTATAAATAAATATCCCTGCAGTATCAGTGAGATTAGATTAATGCATGGTTGCCAACTCTCCCTGAATATCAGGGAGACTCCCTGAAAAGTGGGTGATCTCCCTGACTCCCTGAAGTGCTGGATAATCTCCCTGATGCTCATTCAGGTGAAGAAGACATTGTGTTATGATGATAGAGATCACACATTGTGTCCTATTTCTATACAGATAATGAAGTTACTGGTTCTCCTATATACAATAAATAGTGAAAGTGATTATTTACTGACAATTTAAGAAATAATAAATACTGATGCTGCTATTTTCATTGTGAAATAGTTCTCATGGCAGAGCTAGACACACCCATGGGTGGAGCTATCCACAGGACACACCCCTTGGTGGCACAAGTTACACCCCTTTTCTGCAGCGCTTGTCACAATCTCCCTGAAATCCATTTGCAAAAGTAGGCAACCCTGGATTAATGTCAATTAAATTCTGGTTAATCAAAGTCTAATATTATATTACACTACTTACAAACATTGAATGTGTGGTGTGGAGTTTATACAGGCAATTCCTCACACAATCATATAAAGTGCATGAAGCAGATATGATACACAGTCTAGGATTCTAAGCTTTAAGTTTCTCTTTAGTCTAGAATCTCTTGTGTTACTCAACTTCGCATCTTACCTGAAATCCAAAACTGCAATACTACAGAGTCCTTTATACATGCTACTTCTCTCTAAAAGTCCTAAATCATGCTGAGAACTGTAGTTAACACTATAGCAGCCAGCAGCATACCTCCATAAATTTCCATTGCTGCAGATGGGACAAATAAGCCCCAAACCACCTGCCTCTTTTCCGACACTCTATGGCAAAAAAAAAAAAAAAAAGAGAGAGAAACAGTTTTGTCCCATTATTGGGACAAAATACAGGCGAACAGGACAGTCAAATATATATAAAAAATGTTAGATGTCAGGGGGTTCCACGTTTTTTCAAATAGTTCTTTGTCCTTCAGAATGGGGCTTCTGTTCCGATGCTTTATTGCCTCTTTTCTCCAGTGACACTCCCCCAAAAAAGGAACATCATATAGTACAGCCTGTTTGACCAATTAAACTAGGTCCACTATTTTCTTACTCACAAAAGTATGTCTTGCTGTTTTTGCATATAAGACACTCTCCGCCGTTCCTCCTCGTGTCCTTCCTGCACGATCTCAGAGTTCCTCTTGGTGGTCCTGCGTGATAGTCAATCTCCAGGGGTGCTCCTCCTCCGTTCGACTTAACCCTCGATTGTCAAGAAAGGATAGGGAGGGGGTAAGATAGTGTAATACTCTTTGATGTATATATAACCACAAAGGTATATAGATCTGCTCACATGTAACTCCTCAAATAATATGTCGCTTTCTTCAGGATCCAACGGCAAATCTAGTTAAGACTCCGGCTCCGCCAAGGTCTTGAAAAAGAAAGCGGGACTTTCGAAACTAGTTCGTGACCGTCACCCTCCTATACACCCTGTTGTATATCTGTCATTTTGGGCCCATTATAACATCTTATAGATCTATTCAAATAGTGGTGTTTAAGATCTAAGTGGGGGTTGTCTGATAGGAGTCCGATCATTTTAATTTTGTGTATATTGATTTTATCCCAATATTATGCAATATGATTGTATTAAAGATTAAATGATTAAATTTTTAATGGTATGGCAGAGCCAGAGTCTTAACTAGATTTGCCGTNGGATCCTGAAGAAAGCGAGGGTTAAGTCGAACGGAGGAGGAGCGAGGAGTACCCCCGGTGATTGACTATCACGCAGGACCACCAAGAGGAACGCTGAGATCGTGCATGCAGGAAGGACACGAGGAGGAACGGCGGAGAATGCCTTATATGCAAAAACTGCAAGACATACTTTTGTGAGCAAGAAAATAGTGGACCTAGTTTAATTGGTCAAACAGGCTGTACTATATGTTGTTCTTTTTTTTGGGGAGTGTCACTGGAGAAAAGAGGCAATAAAGCATCGGAACAGAAGCCCCATTCTGAAGGACAAAGAACTATTTGAAAAAACGTGGAACCCTTGATTTCCATTAAAGACTCATAAACTTCACGGTTTTATAAATTGTGCATCACCAGTGGACAATTTATGAACTTTTTGGCGACTAGCGCTCATATTGTAATCACATTTCAGACTCACCCAAAATCAGGACTGTCCCACAGGAATTGTGACATTTGGCAGGTATTCAGCAATCCTAGGATTTTTTAAAGGGATATTCTACTGATACCCAGTTCACACAGACTACCCTGGTAAATCTGTTTTTAACGAGCAGGGTTGTTAGCTGTGGATCTGAATTACCCTGGTAATTAACCCGGTTCATAGTGTTGAATTACCCTGGTAATTCACAAACTACCCTGGTCAACACTGTTCACACTGAACCAGGGTAGTTAGTAATAAATTTATCGCTGTTCACACTGAGCACACTACCCGGGTAGTTCAGTCAACCTGGGAAGTTGTGTGAATGGGGTATGAACAGGGTTAATTACCAGGGTAATGCAGATCCACAGCTAACAACCCTGCTTGTTTTACCAGGCTAGTCTGTGTGAAGGGGTACCCCCTGAAATTAATGTTATTACACATATACCACTGAAATGAATTATATCACACACTGTACATACTGAAATAAAATATATAACTCACCATTCTCCCACAAATGAATTATAACTCANACCATACCAACTGACCTGAAATATAATATACAGTGTACCCCAAGAACAAACTGTCCCCGATAAGGGGACAAACTGGCAGGCATTAATGTGTTTAACATTAAAATAAAATATTTCGAAATCGTGGCGTCAAAGGGGGGCAGGGCTTAGACGGGAACAGGGCGGGGTTTGGGTGTGACCGAGATGGGGTTGGCGTGACATAGGCGTGGTCTGGGTGAATCTCCCTGGGACAAATGTTTGGAGGTATGGGAGTTACATTATTATACTACAAAGCAGACTGAGGAGTCATATTACTATACAGGGGAAGGGAAAGACTGTGGTTTCACATTATACAGGGGAAAAGCAGACTGTGATGTCACATTATTATGCTATAGGGGGAAGCACACCTCGGCTTCCTAGAATTAAGCTTGACTTGGTCATTCTATTTTCAATCCACCCTTCTGAGTCCACACGTTGCACAACAGGCTGTGACATAGGCCTAAATTTACTAAGCCAGTAGATTGAAAAGTGAGAATGTTGCTTATAGAAACCAATCAAATACAAGCTCACATGTATGTAAATGAAAGTTATGTATGGAAACAGTATGTAAAGTTAAAATGAGAGCTTGAATCAGATTGATTGCTATGGGCAACACTTTTCAATATCTCTACTATCTCCCTGCTTAGTAAATGTAAGCTATAGACACCAATATGTTCCCTTAATCTCTTAGAGAGCTTCAATTATAAATCAATCAGCTTGTCACTTCTCACACAACACTCTGCCAACGCTATTTTAAATTTTCCCCTCACAAGCAATATTTAACAAAGATTAAAACAGAGACTCCCATTATCATACCCTGACCTTCTCTTACCACCTGACAAACACTGTATTTGTCACACGGGACGATGATGTAGGCCAGGACATTCCCTCCGCTTAAGAACATCGGGACGAGAAGTAACAAAAAAAAAAAAGGGGGACCGTCCCAGGTAAACCGGGACATCTGGTCACCCAAGCAAAACGTGTCACATTTCCAGTGGGCCAGTCCTTGGATGACTTCCCTGTACTTTCTCCACAAAATATGATATTTTGTGCTAAATGACATGAAAAGGGGAGTGGGTATTGTGAGGCTTATTTGCCAAATATGCTTGGTAGGTATGCTGTTGACAGCCGTAATGTGGCATTCTTAGAACTACAGTTCCCAGCATTTTTTTTTTTAGCGGGAACTAGAATAAATTGCAGTTTAGTGTCCGTTTGGAACCCAGAAAAGCTGTGAAGCTGAATAAGACACAATATTCTCAAGAGGTGAACTGGGAACCAGGATTTATGGCAAAGCAAGCTAGAGGGAAACATAATTCTTAAAGTCAGAGACTGTATCATTTCAGCTTTATGCACTTTATAGGACTCTGTGTGAGGTATTGCCTGCATAAAATCCACACCATACATTCAGTTGATTAACCAGTTCAGCACTTGATTCACATTATTCCTTGCACATTCATCTCATTGATACATCAGCAACTTACCCAGCATAAGACTGCACCACCTCCACATAATCACCATTTTTTCCTACATTCACCGGTTAGTCACCATAGTCCATATACAACCTTATATCTGAAGAAGTCAAACATACACAAGATCACAAAACAACAAAAACAAGAGTGTTAAATAACTAAACAATGTTTAATTAACATACGAAAATTGGTTACATCACCAAAAAAATAATTACATGGCACACAAAATTTAAGGATTAAGGGGTAAATAGAGAAGTATAATTGTACTGGGACAGGGGATGGAGTTGTAGTTCTGAATGAGTAATTGGTTTGGGAATGCATAGTGGTGAGATGTGGTCAGTGGTCAGGATGTAAAATGAAAATGGGGTTGGAAGTGGGACTGAAACAGGGGTTGATAATGACCTCTGGACCCCACAAGAAACAATGGGAACAGTCTCCTGTGCCTCCTCCAGGGTCTGTTTAGGTTCATCTATAAGGCAAAAAAAACAACAAAATAGATTATAAAATGTTTCCTTTAAAATCTAAACAGTTCACAGTACTTTTACACCCTTTATGTTGTAATTTTGCATTAAGTTATCATATGCCCCCCCCNAAAAAAATGATATATATCAAGGTTGTCTGTAAAAGAATTAAAATTGANTAAAGTGTTTTTCGCATTTTTGTTTCCTTAAAACACATACAAACCACCTGAGGTTACTCAGAAGGGGGCTGGTCAGTGTCCAAGTCCGCAACCTTCAGATCTTCAGCTGGTATGACGGCGCCCAGAGCTAGATATTCCAGATCTGTCAAGTGGAGAGAGGGAGGAAGTCTGCTATAAGGGTTTTTTTCACAGAACTGCTTACTCTCCAACCATTTTTGTTCCAAGTGACATTTGAAGTCCTGCCATCTGTGTTAAAAACAAATAAAATAATATTTCTTGAAGATGAAAACTTTGACTCTATTAATTTTTTTTTATAGATGAAAATGACAGAACTACAACTAAAGTAAAGAATTTATCTTCATAATAAAAACAAACAGCTCAATTTATATACAGTATCGTATCGGTATGAACATTGCTGCTCCAGGCTCACTTTTACTCCCAGCAAGCCTGGCAGCATCGTTCACAAGATTTATAAAGACTTAACTGATTCCTAAAGTCTTGTAATGACATCTCATCCTCTTCATCTGTATGAAGTGCCAAATGAAGTTTCACACATGCGCTGTGTCCCATCCAAGGCATGTTTCTCTCATTGAGTTGAGTGAGGGATGGTTATATGTATGAAAGTTTCATAAAGCCTGGACATAAGGAACCTTATTTATCCTCCGCTGTAGGCAGTCCTACCACCTGATCATCAATCTCTCCCTGCAGCTTCTGCTGTACATGGGAGTATTTTATAAATAAAACTATATGTTCCATTTCAACAGTGGAGTTGGTGTTCATTTGGAGATAGCAACNCAAGCCTGAGCTGGAGAGGACTTTTCACTGGGAGCACCAAACCTCAGTTTCCAGTGTACATGAATATCATGAAGGCGCCGACCCACATAGAGGAGAACAGGCCGGCCATGACATTATGAAGGCATCATGTATTGCCATGGAAGGTATAGTTTCCACTGATGACGCACGATTTATAAGTCTCAAAATGTATCATTTATCAGTAAAAACTGGCACTATCACTGAAAAATTATCTTTATGAATAGAGCCCAAAGTATGATCATCAAGCACACAAAAACAAACTGTATTAATGAAACATGGGTATTTGTGTGCCAAGAGTTGGTTTTTTTTTTCTTTTTTTAATTTACTATCATTCACTAAATGAAACCAAACACATACCTTTTTTTGATCACATCTATTGTTCTTCTTGTTGGTGCAACCGCATTTATGCGTGCCAGTATGTCTTCCCAATGGATGTTGACCTGTGATGTAATGCAGTCATTAGAGAGGAAGAGTTCACCCATGACACTTCTCACCAATATTTCAAGCTCCTCAGGAACAAAGTTGGTCTGCCAGTCCCACAGCTGTGGTCTCTGACTATCTGCCATGATGTATAAACCACAAAAAAATGACTTGGAGCAGTTCAATTTATAAGATCACGCACATGCTCAGTCATTACACCTGTGTGCAATTACACACAGCAACCAGGAGCCCTGTAATACCTAAGGAAAGAGGATCATACCTACAGAGGAACATGAAGGAAGCCTCTCTCACATGTATATATATAAAAGGACGACTGTTTTTTGGAGGAACTTCTCTTTTTGTTTGTTGGTGCTTGTTTTCTCTCTGTCAGTCAGATAAGTACTGTAATTGCTTTTGGCTCTCTTCTATATTTTGCCTTATTCTGCTTTTTTTCCTTTTGATGCCATCCTACAGCATAGCTCTCTCTCTCTCTCTCTCTCTCTCTAGCCCTCTGTGTGAACGGAGTATGAGTGGGTTAACATGATTGTATTTAATAAATCATTTGTGTGAAATAAACTATTGGGCTGTAACAGACTGTTACAACTGTGCTGTTGGGCGGAGGAAATCTGTGCTGCAGGACGGCATCTTAAGACCATGGGAGGCAGGCTGTGGCATACAGAGCACAAGGTGGAAGGGAAGGGAGAAGAAAAGAAAGTTCTAGGAGAATAGAAAGAGTAGGAGAATTACAACGAGAAAGAAACAGAAGAAAGCAAAAGACAGGTATACCAATAAATATAGAATAAAATTAAACAAGCAAAACTTAAAAGTACTTATCTGACTGAGAGAGAAATTATGCACCAACAAATTCCAAACAAAAAAGAATGCCCTCCAGAGTCCTTTAATATGGATATGGACATGCTCAGCTCCTTCCTCTCCCCAAGATCCTCTAGAGGACAGGGCACATACACAACAAGAGAGTTTAGTTTCACTTTGGTGTAATTAACCCTTGTTCTTCAGGTATTACAAGGCTCTTGGTTGCTGTGTGTAATTGCACAAAGGTGTGTTAATTGAGTGTGTGAGTGCATCTTATAAATTGAACAGCTTCAACCACATGTTTTGTGGTTTATGCATCATGGCAGATAGTCAGAGACCACAGCCGGCCAATTTTGGTCCTGAGGAGCTTGACATATTGGTGAGAAGTATCATGTATCAACTCTTTAACTATAGAGACCACATTGCATCACAGGTCAACATAAATTGGGAAGACATATTGGAAAGCATAAATGAGGTGGCTCCCACAAAAAGAACAATAGATGAGCTAAAAATAAGGTATGTGCTTGGTTTCATTTGGTGAACAATACTTAATTAAAAAGCAGTGTCCCAGGCAAGGGAGATCGCAAAGTGGTGATGTTGCNCATAGTAACCAATCAGATTCAAGCTCTCAGTTTTTTCTTACATACTGGAGAAGGTGAGCTTGAATCTGATTGGTTGCTCTGGGCAACAGCCCCAGGTTTATTCCTGCTAAGTAAATGTAGGCCCCATGTTTCATTAATTGTGTGCTTGATGATCATACTTTGATTTAATCATGAAGAGAGATTCTATACATTAGTTGTAGTTCTGTCATTTTTATTTATATAAACAACTCTCCTGGAAGTCATCAAGCCACACTATTTTGCAAATTTAAGCTTTGGTGTTTTTTTTCAACACAGATGGCAGGACTTCAAATGTTACCTAGAACAAAAAATATTGGCGGGCAAGAACCGTCGCCGCATTCCTCCCTCTCTTCAGTTGACTGAGCTGGAATCTCTAGCTCTTAGTGCAATCATACCAGCAGAAGATCTGAGGATTGGGGGTGTGGACACTAGCAGAGGGGTCACTTTAAGTTCACTGATGGCAGGTATGTGTCCTAAAGGAATACAAACATAAAAAAAAAACATGCAAAACTTGAAAATATAAATTGCTTTTAGATCGGATGGCAACTTTTGAGTTTCAAAGAAAAACATTTCGTAATCATTTTTCGTTCATGTTTTTTGTCTTATAGGACGTCCCATCCATAAACGGAAATAAGATTATCCTAAACAGGCCCTGAAGGAGGCTCAGAACACTATCCCCATTGTCCCTTCTGAAGTCCAGGGCCTAAATTTACTAAGCAGGGAGATTAAAAGGTGAAGATGTTGGCCATAGCAACCAATCAGATAAGCTCTCTGTTTCATTTTACATACAGGAGAATGCAAGCTTGAATCTGATTGGTTGCTATGGGCAACATATCCACCTTTCAATCTTCCTGAAGTCTCCCTGCTTAGTAAATTTAGGCCCAGATGTCATAATCAATTCATGTTCCAGCACCACTTTTAACCCCATCTCCATTTGATGTCCTGACTTCTCAACACTAACCCGAACCCTGCGCCAATACACTAACCCTTCAGTATTCCCCTTTAATCTTTAAAATTTGTGTCCTGTAATTATTTTTGTTGGTGATGTAACCAATCTTTTACGTTTATTAAACATTTAGTTTTTGAACATTTTTTTTTTTTTTGTTACTTGTGAACTTGTTTATGTTAAACTTGGTCAGATCTCATAGGTTGTGTATGGTGTTTCCAGACTATGAAACGGTGTGTCAATGCTATGTTTACATGGATCTATCTCTTCAGGATGGTCTGATATTATTGTACAAGGTACACCTTTACGTACAGCTTGTTTTGAAATACAGTATGTCAAACACTATCAACTCACATGCCACATCCAGCACATATATAACTTCCGACCTCAAGTTCAGTCCAGCCACTTAAATCTCTCCTTCTGAAGACTAATAGATCTTTCAATAACTGACTAATGAAGGCATAAAAATGACAATAATAAACAGTGTAAGTAAACGATAGACTGGATCCTGTGTTCTAAGTAGAAATGGTGGTATGGAAACCATTTCCATAATTCCAGGTTTATTTAAATGAACCTGGATTTATGTTACACTAATCAAGGAATTTTCGTTTTCCCCATGAGGTATTGGGGCTGATTCAGCCCTGCATGCACAGACTAGCTCTGAATAGCAGAGCCTCTGTGACTCCACCATATGGAAATGAGAAAAGGGCCGTTCCACGGGCCTTTTCTCATTTCCATATGCGCTTTTAGCAGGGCTAAGCCCTGCTAATTGGAAGCGCAGCCTGCACCATATCTGGACATGGTGCAGGCTTAGCGGAGACACACAGAAGCAGGTAAGGACTGCAAGAATACATGACCTTTTGCAATACAGGTGTCTGAAAGTTAGTAAAACATGTTAAAACACGCTGGTAGTCTCTAGAAAAATCTATTGAGCGTACTTTTGTTTGCATGGGATACGTTACACTCTTACTTTGTTAGTACCTTTGAGGAACAAAATGCTCAACTTGGCCCAGGGGAACCAAGAATTTAAAAGTTATTAAAAATCCTTTGGCAAAAGTGTACCTCCTCTTCCTTCATTCAGTTCTGCCCATGTTCAAAAAGCTTAATGTTCTTCTACAAAAAGAGGCACCAATGATTTATATTTTGCACCCTGCCATGATAACATTGTACAGAGTAATATTGCAAAGGTCTTTGCAGCCTGCAGTACTTGCTGGAGCGGACAATATAATGGAAATTAACTTAAAAAATCCTTCTGTACAACTACCATCCTTAGAGCCTCATTTGGGCTTTGAAACAGTGAATCATGCAAGAAGGGAAAATTTGACCGCTGGGTACAAAAATCGAGTGTTATATTGCGTGTGTTTGTAGCATAATATTTGAATCAGCACACAGTTCTTATAAATACATAAAAAATCTAATGTTACACAAAGTACAAGACACACACAGTGGGCGGTACAACCCCTCTATAATGCGGCAACATTTTGTCCCTCTTTCCAAATCTCAAATGTTGGGAGGTATGCATAACATTAATATATGTGTTCATTGTGGTGTGTGTCTAAAGGGAATATATATTTTCTCTGTATGTGTGTTTGTGTGTTTATGTACCATGAACTATCCAGAATTGTCCTTATTGTAATTGTACTAAAATATTGGCAAAAGCATACAGTAGTGGAAAATTCAAATAGTGGATTTAGAGGCTGAGATTAGAGGCTGAGAGTGTAAAATACAGGTATAAATGTACTAATGGAAAAACAATGTTAAAGCATGCCAGAGAAGGTAAAAAATTCAAATAAATGCTGAAAAATGAAGTTGCCTACTTTAACTAAGGGCCAGATCCAGACTCCTGTAAATTCATTTGCTTAGTTAAGAATGTAGAGGCCTGTTCCCTTCCCTATGGGGACAGACCACTACTCCCACACGGAGGGGACTTGAAATAAAAGTCTACATTTACTCTTTCACATAGCTTTTTCTTGAAAGCTTGAGGTGNTAAGGGCTTATTCAAACCCTTACTGTATACTTTGCATTCCTCCCCTCACTCCCTGTGTGTATTTTGTGTACTTTGCCCAATTTATGTAGTGCTTCATGAATAGAAGGCGCATGCGCACTCTTTCTTTGTGGCCACATTTCCAAAACCAGACTGCGGAAAACAAAACATTTTCCACAGTCTTGATTCGGGACCAAATTACAAATTAAACATGAAGGGACTGATCCAAAATTTTGAGTAAAAATAAAACTAGTACATATATTGATGAGAGCATGTTGAAAGGAAAGCTGTGAAAACAACATTTTCACTTCTTAATGTAACAGCTAAAGATTCCTATAAATCTCCTACCACTTTCCCATAATGACCATACAGGAGACATTGTGTCTCCAGCCCTCCAATATTTTCCCCATCATGCATGTCTCGTACCCTCCCAATCTTTCCTTCTTGTGTATCTTCAGGCTTCAAATCTTTCCCCTCTTGTGTACCTAGTCAATTTTTCCCGTCTGTGTGTTAAGCGTCCCAATCTTACCCCCTTTTGTTTGTCTCCACCCTTCCATTGCTTCTCATCTTGACTTCCTTTGATGTCTTCCTTCTGTTCTCTCCTTCACGGGACACACTTTGCTGTAAATTACGTTACCTTAGATAAGTCAGCGTCACACTGTAGAAAATATATTAGGATAGGATTGAAGGGGCAGGGGTGGATCTAAAATTTATTATAGGGGGCATCTTGGTTTTTAGGATTTATTTTTGTTTCATGTGGTTTTAGCTTGTGTGACAGGGTCACAGGATTTGTTTGGGAAGGGATGTATGTTTCTCCCAGGCTGCTGGCCTGCATGTTTTAAACCCCCAGGGAAAATGTTTGTTTGCTTTTGGGAAATGTCAAAAGTATTCTCGGCTTGTGGTAATAGCCGGCATGGGTTTCCTGGGTGGGATGGTAGGGAGAGAGGAAGGGCCCACCATCCACAAGGCCAGTCCTGGTCTTGAAACCTGTGTAGTCCTAATCAGGTGTGCACCTGTGCAATCCCTGTAATAGGTGTGTGATAGGTGTGTTCTGGGTGTCACTTTGAACTCACTATCCTGGGGGAAGGATTGTACAGACTGTGTGCTAGAGACCCTGGAATACCTCTGACTGCTGGTGCCTGGATCCTGGTTTGTGTTTTTGTTATTAGTAATAGTCAGGAAGACTCATGTTTAGTTACTGCCCAGACGGGCTAGGATTTTGATTTTGTTTTTCTTATTGTGTGGAATAAAACTGGCTGAGGCCAGTTGAACCAGAAAGCTGGTGTTTGTCTCCAAGCTAGCCGCTCACACTTGATTGGGCTATACATTTATTGGGTCCTGTTTTGTCACAATAAAGACAAGACCGCTGCTGTGGAGCAGGGAGCAGGAGGGCATCTCAATTCCCAGATGCCCCCTGTAGTTCACCCCCTCCCCCATCGTACCGGATTGTGCATCTATTTTCACAGTGGTTGCAGACTGCCAAAATAGACTGTTATGCTTTGAAAAAATATGCTGGTATTCCACACATATGCAGCTAAAGAACTGCTTTGTTAAGAACTAAAAAAAATAAGTACATTCATAAGAAAGTTCTCATTCCTGTTATAAAAACTGGATCTGGATATACATTAATTAGAATTTTTGTCTAACTCAATTTATTGCTCAGCTAAAAACACATTATTCAAAATTTGAATAAGTAAATTCACAGACAAACAGTTTGCAGCAAAAATAGCAAACTGACTCAAAAGCCTCACTCTTGTGACCTTAAAACTCATGCAATGTATGAAAGTTATTAGATCATGATCAGATATTGTAATAAACATGCTTTTCTATAGAGAGTGCCTAAGTACTATAAGTAGAACTTTACTAGGTATATATAATATGTGAGCATTAAAATCATACCTCCCAACTTTTGGGGCTGTCCCGTCTGCCTCCCAGTTTGTCCCACTAAGGGGACAAACTTTCAGATACCTTCATAATTAANGTTTGCCACGAGCCGTGGCATCAAAAGGGGACGGGGTTCGAGTGGTGACTGGGGCGGAATCGGGCGGGCCCAGGGGCGAGGCTTATGTGTCCTGGCCCATGGAAGTTGAGAGGTATGTTAAAATTACTGTCCACAATGCTTGACTCCTATGATGGATATACAGACTATCTCTGGGGAAAATGATTGCCACCTACCTGGTTTATTTTTGGTTTATTCTTGCTTAACCCATCCTGGGAATCTCACCCTGTTTAAATGACATTTAAAAAATAAGCATGTCAGGATGCAGATCTGTTGTCTCAAGTGCCAATACGGGCTAATATTTCAGCCTATCCCATCAAAATCCTAAGTGTAAATGGCAATAAAATCTAGTTTGCATATCAGAACACTCTTTCACATATCACTTCTTTGATGTTTGCATTGAGGGATAATGATTGGGTTGTGCTGGTAGACAATGTTGGAGCTTTTTCTATGCAGTGTTGAGAAAGCAGTGACATCTTAATCTGTGCAGATTGAGAACTTTGTATTTTTTTTGTTTCCCCAATATACTTGCTTTGTCATATATAAAAGCATTACTGGTCTTCACTGTTATGAGGATCAATAGGGGCGTGAGGTAGAATTTGTAGAATTTATTGAAGTGTTGTTTTTAAAGAACAAGTAGGACGTCTGGGTAACTTTGATTTGTTTGTTTTTGACTGCTTTCTTATTGCACCTACTTATATATAATTGTATAACAAGTTTTAATAAATGTAAGAATATATGGAATAAAATTAAAATTGACAGTTTTAATTATTCACTAAAGTGGGTGTATGTCTCTTTTATTCTGTTAGGCTTTCATAGGCGGTGCATAGATAAGATTTTGTTAGGTAAGGGATGATACAACATGTGGAATGCATTTAAACTTGTGAATCTGAGTATCTGTTGCATACTAATCTAAAACAAAATATAGTAATAGTATGAACTACAATAACTCTATATAAACATAACAGTATATATGATGTTGTATGGTAACTGCTTCCAATTAAAATGATTCTAGTAGTTCATTCGGATGTTGGCATCTATACTTTTACATTAGGAAAAAATAAATATTTGAGACATTTGTCTCTTGAAAGGCATTATTAAGACAATAACACTCTAGCCTAAAAGGCAATGCTACACATAAATATGAAAATGGAGAAAATTAACATTTCCTCAGTACCATTATGCAGGGCCGGTGCTAANTCTGCTGGCGCCCTAGGCAGACCTAGCTCAGAACCCCCTAGCCTTCAAGTGATGCACGACGTGACGTCATTATGTCACATACTGCCATGACATCGCGCTGCTCCGCTTCTAAACTGCTGAGAAGGCCGTCTTCCTGGTTTTTAATTATTGGAGGGTGAATTTATTTTTAAAAAAAATAATAAGCAAATGTTTTATTTATTTATTTTTTATATATTTTTTTTATGTTGCCGCACTGCCGCCCTACTGGTCGGCTGCCCTAGGCACCCGTCTAAACTCACCTAATGGGCGCACCGGCCCTGCCATTATGATTTGTATAGTTCATTGTTTCAGAAAACTGTCTGTTAACAAAGGATTTAGTCCTGTTTACAGAAGCTCACATTCTATAAAAAGGAACTAAAATCACAACTTTATTTGTAAGCATCCTAATTTATACCTGCAATGTGCCATGTATACCAGCTTCTGTCTACTTTAAGCGCTACAAATAAATCTAGATGGAAATAGTTATAATACAGTACAGTTTATTATTTAAAATCAAACTTGCATATGAATGAATTGGAATACTATATATCACAGGTTTTCAACCAGTGGTAATGTCTGGTGGTACACAGAGCAGATAGGTACAGTTGTAAAAAGCAAGTATTTAATCTTAACCTGAACAATACCAGGGATGAAACTTACTACGTGTAGTTTTTGCTAATCCGATGCATCAAGTCGATTTGGCTGGTGAGTTAGCCACTCATGAATTTACTAAACAGCATTTTGTTACCAGATAGATATTTCCATAGTTGATTCAACTCTCCTTGTCAATTTTTAACATGACTGTTTTTGAGCGATGCACCAAGTTTGTTGTTGATTGGCCCATTTTGTAATTTACTAAGCATTGAAATTCCAAATCAACACCAATTTGATGAGCCAATGATCTCAATTCACCATTTTAAAAGAGGTGCCTTTATCATGCGAAATGGCCCAGATTGCTATCCATCCCTCAGTTCCTAATGGGCTATATAAAGGAGCCATGCTTGTGGCTGATTCCAAATAAAATTTTTCATAAATGTAAACAATGCGAGCCTAGCCTGTGTTAAGGCACATGGGTCAGAAGATCCAAGTCCAGCCCTTTTTGGTGCACTTGGACCTGGCATCCCTGTATGATCAGGAGGTCACCGATCAATAACCTCCTGAGACTTTATTGGTAGGTGAGCAGAGATTTTGTGCCTTGGTCTCATGCAATTTCTAGGCTGCATAAATTAATGTGTGCCATTCATTTCATGGCCACTGGTTGTTTTCAGTCAGTCAAGCATAATGAATGTAAAACAAAGTCCATTTGCATGGTCTACATTTTCAATCTTCCTTATGATTTTTGCATGGAAAATGGGCCCCATCACCCCACCCTAGGAGCAACAACCATGGCCTAGTACCAACACCTCTCCCATGTGGTGATATGGAGGGTGTGGGGCTACGTGTGGTCCGTGGAGTACTGTCGGGGGAGGATGACTGGCCTTGCTAAATCAAGACATTCTGCAGTTAAATGATGCTTAACAAGCAGTGTCGGACTGGGGTACCTTGGGCCCACCAGAGGAAATCATTCTTGGGGCCTGCCCTCAGTTATAAAGAAACAATGCTAGGTCTTGGGGCCCACCGGCTCACCTCTCTAACTCGTATCAGCTTCTGAACACTTAAGTGTACCTGCTTAGAAACTTAGCAGATCAGCATGTAAACATATACTCCCAACAAGCCGCCTTGTCCAGCATGCCTATCGAAGCCTACAGTGCAGGATTATGCATGCTAAAAAGAAATCCCCAGACGTAAGTAAAAAGGTGCAAGGTGCAGACCTGGGCAAAACCAAACATTGAACTGTAGGGCTGGCAATTTTAATCTGTGAAAACAAAATTAGAGTTGAGAAGTGATGTTTTTTTTTTTTAACTCAGCTCTAATTTACATAATAAATTGAAAGCTATGCAATATATGGATTCTGTGTGTAAAAGCAAAGTGATTTCTTGTCATGCAATATAATTAAAATTAATGTGCACCCCTCATTGCAACACTGATTTGATCAGATCTATACTTGCACCTGTTTTGCCTTTAAAAAGGGTGTAAGTGCAACCATGGATGTCTAAATTAGCCTCATTGGGCCAGATTCAGTTCTTTGGGCACTCATGATATAGTCGAGTATGACCAAAACAATGTGGAATTACAGGGGAGTTAAATTTAATTAGATGCTGTATCTGTGTGCAAAATGCAAGAATAAAGTATTCTACCTGCATGCAAACACTGACATTCATTTTACCTCCCCTGCAATTCAACATGGCCCATTGTGTGCAACCTTGGATTATTGTGTGGTAAAATTACCACTGTTCAAAGCAAGAGGTCTCTTTTAAATTTCTGCTCACTTTCATTTTTTATTTAGATTCTAT